>JADEYB020000221.1:0-17206 GCA_015832495.2 Alces alces
TGTATAGCTTTGCTCCTTTAAGAAGCTGACATTCATGCTTCTTTTTACTACTGTTTACATAGTATGTATTTTTCCATCATTTTTACTTAAACTTCTCTTTATCATTATATTTAAAGTGATTATTTTACAGACAGGCTATTATTAGGTCATGTTTTTAAGCCATTCTACCAATCTCAGTATTTTAATTGGTGTGTTTAGACCATTTGCCTTTAATGTAGTTATTGATATGTCAGGGCTTAACTCTGCCAGTTTATCTGTTGTCTGTTTGTTCTGTTTTTTTCCTCTTACCTTCCTGTGGAGTTCTTGAAAATATTTTAGGAATGTCACTTTTATTTATCTATAGTGTTTTGAGTGTTTCATATAGACTTTTTAGTGATTGCTTTAGGTATTACATTTTATATATGTAACATCACAGTCTATTGGTAATATTTTGCTACTTTGATTGAGTTATAGAAGCCTTACCTGCCTTTATGTTCCTTTACCTTCCTCTCTAATATATCTTAAATTTTCTCTCTGTATACATTGAGAACCACATCAATGTTAGTTTTTGTTTCAACCATCAAACAAGCTTTTGAAGCTCAAAAGGAGAAGAAAACCCAGCTCTATTAACCCATATTTTTACTCTTTCTGTTTTTCTTCTTTCCTTTTTGATGGTCTAAGATTTCTTTTATCAGGGCTTCCCTGATAGCTCAGTTGGTAAAGAATCCGCCTGCAATGCAGGACAGCCCGTTTCAATTCCTGGGTTGGGAAGATCCCCTGGAGAAGGGATAGACTACCCACTCCAGTATTCTGGCCTGGAGAATTCCATGGACTGTATGGTCCATGGGGTCACACAGAGTCAGACACAACTGAGAGACTTTCACTTTCACTTTTCTTTCAAGATTTCTTTTATCATTTCCTTTCTGTTTGGAAAACTTCCTTTGGCCATTCTCTTAGGGTATGTCAGATGAAGACAAATTCTTGCTGTTTTCCTTCCTCTGAGAGTATCTTGGTTTGTCTTTCACTCCTGATGGATATTTTCACTGGCATAGAATTCTGACTTGGAAGTTCTTCTCTTTTGGCACCTAAAAAATGTGCCTTTTTCTTCTGGCCTCCGTGGTTTCTGATGAGAAATTCACTGCCATTCAAATCATTGTTTCCATAATGGTAAAAATGTAAAATGATACATCATTTCTCTCTATGTGCTTTCAAGATTTTGGTTTTGGTCTTTTGTCTTTATGTTTCAGATATTTGATTATGATATGACTTGGAGTGAACTTCTTTGGGTGTATCCTATTTAGTTCATTCAGCTTCTTGAATCTATAGGATTGTATCTTTCACCCAACTTGATGATGTTTCAGCCATTATTTCTTTGATTATTTTTAAAATGCCATCTTCCTTATCTTCACCTACTGGGACTCTGATGACACAAATATTTGATCTTCTGTCTTGTCCAACAGGACCCTATGTCTCTGTTGATTATTTTTCAGTCTATTCTCTATTGTTCAGATTGGGTAATTTCTGTTCTTCTACTTTCAAATTCACTAATTCTTTTCTCTGTCATCTCCATTTTTCTAATAAGCCTATCCAGTAACTTTTTTCTTTTGGTTGTTGTACTTTGCATTTCCACAATTTCCATTCTTTATGTTTTCTGTTCCTTGTTGATACTTTGTTTCCCACCCACCCCACCCCACCCCCTTTGTTTCTAGCATGCTTCTGAATGCTTCTAATTGCTTTTGAAACATTGTTGTGATGGCTGCCTTAAAATACTTATCAGGTAATTCTAATACATATGTCATCTTGGTGTTAACATCTGTTGATTGTCTTTTCTCATTCAAGTTGAGACTTTACTGATCTTGGTATGATGAGTGACTTTTTTTTTGAACCTGGAGATTTTGGGTCTTTTATCATGAAACTCTGAAAATTCTGTACTCTGAATTTTCAGGCTAAGATACTTATAGCTTTCTTATTGAGCTTTACCATATACCACACAAAATGTAACACTAATGAGTCTTACCCAACATAGTTCCCTTCTTTCAAGAGTTGCATTCCCTCCAGTTTTTGCCTGCTTTAGGATGTTCTCTAATACCTTAAACTTATCATAATGGTTACTCTGACATTATCAGAATACAGAAGTCATGACTTACTTTTCGTTGTATGCCTTTCAGTTTCTTTTGAAGCTTTTACCATGTATGTATGATTTCTTTAAAAAGCTAAGTAAATTACTGAAAACATAAAAATTAAATAAACACATTTATCAGACAGACCTGCTTTCACTGACCAGCTCCAGGAAGTGATCATCGGCTCAGTTCAGTTGCTCAGTTGTGTCCGACTCTTTGTGACCCCATGAACTGCAGCACGCCAGGCCTCCCTGTCCATCACCAACTCCCGGAGTTTACCCAAACTCATATCCATTGAGTTGGTGATGCCATCCAACCATCTCATCCTCTGTTGTCCCCTTCTCCTCCTGCCCTCAGTCTTTCCCTGTATCAGGGTCTTTTCAGATGAATCAGCCCTTCACGTCAGATGGCCAAAGTATTGGAGTTTCAGCTTCAACATCAGTCCTTCCAATGAACACCCAGGACTGATCTCCTTTAGGATGGACTGGTTGGATCTCCTTGCAGTCCAAGGGACTCTCAAGAGTCTTCTCCAACACCACAGTTCAAAAGCATCAATTCTTCAGTGCTCAGCTTTCTTTATAGTCCAACTGTCACATCCATACGTGACCAATGGAACAACCATAACCTTGACTAGATGGACCTTTGTTGACAAAGTAATGTCTCTGTTTTTTAATATGCTGTATAGGTTGGTCATAACTTTCCTTCCAAGGAGTAAGTGTCTTTTAATTTCATGCCTGCAATCACCATCTGCAGTGATTTTGGAGCCCAAAAAACTAAAGTCAGCCACCATTTCCACTGTTTCCCCATCTATCTGCCATGAAGTGATGGGCCCGGATGCCATGATCTTAGTTTTCTGAATGTTGAGCTTTAAGCCAACTTTTTCACTCTCCTCTTTCAATTTCATCAAGAGACTCTTTAGTTCTTCTTCACTCTCTGCCATAAGGGTGGTGTCATCTGCATATCTGAGGTTATTGATACTTCTCCCAGCAATCTTGATTCCACCTTGTGCTTCCTCCAGCCCAGCGTTTCTCATGATGTACTCTACATGTAAATTAAATAAGCAGGGAGACAATATACAGCCTTCATGTACTCCTTTTCCTATTTCGAACCAGTCTGTTGTTCCATGTAAAGTTCTAACTGTTACTTTCTGAACTGCATACAGGTTTCTCAGGAGGCAGATAAGGTGGTCTGGTATTCCCATCTCTTTCAGAATTTTCCACAGTTTATTGTGATCCACACAGTCAAAGGCTTTGACATAGTCAATAAAGCAGAAATAGATGTTTTTCTGGAACTCTCTTGCTTTTTTGATAATCCAGCGGATGTTGGCAATTTGATCTCTGGTTCCTCTGCCTTTTCTAAATCCAGCTTGAACATCTGGAAGTTCACGGTTCATGTTTTGCTGAAGCCTGGCTTGGAGAATTTTGAGCATTACTTTACTAGCATGTGAGATGAGTGCAATTGTGCAGTAGGTTGAACATTCTTTGGCATTGCCTTTCTTTGGGACTGGAATGAAAACTGACCTTTTCCAGTCCTGTGGCCCCTAAGTTTTCCAAATTTGCTGACATATTAAGTGCAGAACTTCCACAGCATCATCTTTTAGGATTTGAAATAACTCAACTGGAATTCCATCACCTCCACTAGCTTTGTTCGTAGTGATGCTTTCTAAGGCCCCCTTGACTTCACATTCCAGGATGTCTGGCTCTAGGTGAATGATCACACCATCATGATTATCTGGATCATGAAGATCTTTTTTGTACAGTTCTTCTGTGTATTCTTGCCACCTCTTCTTAATATCTTTGCTTGTGTTAGGTGCATACCATTTCTGTCCTTTATTGAGCCTATATTTGCATGAAATATTCCCTTGGTATCTCTAATTTTCTTGAAGAGATCTCTAGTCTTTCCCATTCTATTGTTTTCCTCTATTTCTTTGCAGCGATCATTAAGGAAGTCTTTCTTATCTCTCCTTGCTATTCTTTGGAACTCTGCATTCAAATGGGAATATCTTTCATTTTCTCCTTTGCTTTTCACTTCTCTTCTTTTCACAGCTATTTATAAAGCCGCCTCAGACAGCCATATCATATCATATCATATCATAGTAATAATATATTCTAGACAAGTTGAGCAAATTATTTAACCAGTCTGGTCCTTAGTTTCCTCACCTATAAAATGGGAATCATTGTGACTATTAAGTGTATTGATGTAGATAAAATGCTAAGAACAGTGGCTGGCATAAATAAATAAAATATACAAATATATTACTAATATAATATACATTGAGGGATAAATAAGAAACATGTCCCTGGTTGTGAGGGACAGAAATATTAGTAAAACCCCTCACAACCAGGGACATGTTTCGTATTTATCCCTCAATGCTGAGAATTTGGTATCCAGTAAGTGCTTAATAAATTAAAAAACCTGAACATGATGCTGGCATACTGGATGCTATGTGGATTTAGCCTAACAGCTCTTGATGACACAGAACTCATGGAACAAAATTTTTTTAACATATATAAAAGAAATATTATCATTTTATATGAACAAATGTGAGTATGAATAAAGCCAAATACTAGAAAATTTATATTTGAGTTTTATATTTAGATAAGGTGTTAGTACAGGCATTCAGCAAATTATCCTTCTGTAGAAGAAAAGCTTCATAGAGATAGAATCTAGGAACTGTTTGAGAAAAGAACTTAACATTTATTAAGCACCAGTTATATCCCATGTAAGAATATCCATATGCCAGATCCTTTACATAATTATCTCATTTATATCCCTTAGCAACCTGGGAGGTAAGCATTATCCCCCTATGAGAAAATAAGACTCACCAAATAACTTGGCTAGGATCAGCTAATAAAACAGCATAACCAAGGTTGAAACTGAAAGTTTTCAAATTTGAGGCTTATTCCTTTTATCCTTCTTTCAAGGATAAGAATCCATGGGAGAAAAATAAGCATTTATAAAACATCTACTTCTGACCAGACAACATGCCGCATGCATTATTTCATTTAGTTTTCAAAGCATTATTTTATTCAATTCTCACAGTAACCTTATAAGAATGAAGAAGTATTTGTTGAGCACCTGCAGTGTGCCTAACACTTCGCATGGGCTTATATAAGTTACCTCACATGGTCTTCTATCAGCCCAGTGAAACCTGTACTGCCCAGCTAGGAAGAAAGCAGGCTGAGCTTCCTTCACATTTGGCTGCCTCCCGAGGCAGCTCTAAAAGACACCCCTCTGGGATGCATATTTCCAAGCATTTTGCAGAACCTGTATTCCACATAATAATGACTTTTTAAAGTACAGTCCAGGTAACACAAAGGTCTTTCCATACCAGTGGCTTTTTAATCTTTTGGTGATCATGGACCCCTTTGAGAATCTGACGCCCTCTCCTCCGAGATAAATGCTTACAATTACACAATTTTGGATACAATTTCAGAGCATTCAGCAATTTGCTAAAGCCCATCAATGGATTCTTTGTTTAAAACAAACAAACAGAAACCCGCTCTAAGGAACAGAAATAAATCTTAGGAAACAAGAGAGCTTATTAATGCTTCAGTTATTGAGTTTTACAAGTCTTCTGGAACACCAACACCTATATTTGACCATTCTATTTCACAAAGTCGATATTAGTCCTGTTTTTCTTTTGGTTTTTCAGCCTTGGCACTGTTAACTTTTCTGGTGGTATAATTCTTTGTTGGGCAGTGTTGGGATGCTGTTCTATGTATTATAGGATGCTGAACAGCATCCCTGCCCTGTGCTTATTAGATGCCAGGAGCACACTCCCTGCATCTCCCTGTTTTGACAATCAAGAATGTACCCAGACATTGCCAAATGTCCCCTGGCAGAATCACCCCCTGTTGAGAACTGCTGGTTTGTAATAATTACTGTCTTTACTCCTGAGTCACTCACAAGTAGAAGGGGCCCATGATCCAGATTTTTTTAAAGTATTTCTTTTTTTCTTACTTGATTAAGATCTCCTGCAACACTTCTCAATTGGGTTAAGCAAGATGATTCATCTCACAAATTAAATTGTGACCTGAAGTTGCAAAGTTTTTCTTACTGAAGAGACCAAAATAAAGTTCACATAACTGCCCTGCTTTACTGGTTGAATGATTGAATGGTTGACTTATCAAGTCACCCAGTCATTCAAGGAATATTTATTGAATGCCAACAAGGTGCCAGACACAGTGCTGGGCACAGTGCTAAGTGCTGAGGGTACAAAGAAATAAAAGATATCCCTTTGCCCAAAGAACTTACAGTCCAGCAGGGGAGACAGACATACATAGACAACTTCAGTTCACTGTGTTAAAACACTAAGTTAGAGGCATGCACAGTCTATAAAGTCACAGAAGAAAGCATATTACTTGGACCGGGGCAGGGGCATGGGGGACAGGGAAGATATCCTGAAGATGATGTCTGGCAAGGACCGAGCCAAGAATTAGCCAGGTAAATAAGCATGTGAAAGCATAGGAGTTTAAGGAAACAGCAATAGAAAGGCACACAGCTGTGAAACAGCATGATACCTTTAGGAAATTATAAACAGTGCAGTATTACCAGAACATAAACTTGAAGGCAAGGAATGAGAGGAGATGAGACTAGATAATAACACAGACAATAGCTGACAGTTATTGTGTACTTATTGTATGCCAGGCAGTATTCTAAGTGCCTTATATTGATATGTCATGTGATTCTCATGATTATAATACATATGGAAATTGAGACAAAAGGAGATTGTGTACCTTGCCCAAAGTGGCACATCATTAGAGCTGAGATTCAAAGCAGCCCATGCTTTTAACTACAGAAAGCTGTGTCATGCTAAAGAACTGAAAATGTACCTGTTGGCAGTACTGAATCATGAAAGGGCAGTGACGTGATTAGATCTGTGTTTTGCCGAGATGATTCAGTATAGATTTAAGAGAGGCCAGGCTGGAGACTTGCAATATATCAGGAAAGTGATGAAGAGAGTTCGAAGTAGGGATGAAGATAAGGGAAAGATTTAGGAAATTTTTAGGAGACACAATTAGCACAACTTGAAGATTAATTGGATTATGAAGGTAAATGAGAAGGAGAAATCTAGGACATCACTGTTTTCTGGTATGGATAACTGGATGACGTTACTGCATGATGAATACAGAAAGAAGAGCACGGCAAGTAAGCCAATTTTTACGTTGGGTACCAGATGCCATTAGAACATCCAAGTGGATCTTACCAAGATACAATTTGATTTATGAGTCTGAAGTTCAAGGAATTTCACAACGGGATATAGGTCTGAGTATCAAGAGCATGTTATTAAAACCATGAGAGTAAACAGATTACCTATGGAGAGTGTGTAAGAAGGAGATCATAGAGCCAAGGAGGAAATCTTGAGGAATTTCAGTGTCTAAAGGACCAGCAAAAATGAGCTCACAAAGGAGATTGAAAAAGTATGTCAAGGATAAGCAGTATAGCAGAATGTTTAAAATCATGGACTCTGGATTCAGTCTGCATGATTTTGTATCCTCTAGGCTCAGCCACGTACCAGCTATGTAACTTTAGGCAAGTTAATTCACCTTTAAGCCTAGATTGTTTGAGAATTAAATGTACATTAATTAATGTAAAACCCTTAGAATACTGCTTGATAAACACATAGTAAGTATGAGCTAATACTCATAGGGAAGAAAACCAGAGTAGGATTACAGAAAACAAGTTGAAAGTTTAAATTGAAGAGAATTCTAACATGTGTCAGGTATAGCTGAGAAATCCAATAAACTATAGATGTACAAGTATAAATTAGAATTTGACAAATTTGGCAAAATGAAGGCTAATGTTTACTTTGATGAAAAGAATGTCAATTATATATAGAATCTAAATGATACAAATAAACTTATTTACAAAACAGAGACTCACATATATAGAAAATAAACTATGGTTACCAAAGGGGAAAGGGGGAAATCAATTAGAAGTTTGAGATTAATAGATACAAACAGATATATAACATAGATAAACAACCAGAACCTACAGGGAACTGTATTCAATATCTTGTAATAATCTATAATGGAAAAGAATACACACACACACACATAACTGAATCACTTTGCTGTATACCTAAAGCTAATACAAAATTGTAAATCAACTATACTTCAGTTAAAAAAAAAAAATCAGGCGACTTCCCTTGTGGTCTAGTGGTTAAGTAACTCCGCACTTCCACTGCAGAGGGCCTGGGTTTGATCCCTTGTGGGGATTAAGATCACATACGCTGTGTGGCACAGGGGGTAAAAATGTCAATGAGTAGAAGGGGCAGAGGCCGGACAATGTAGGTTGAGTGGTGAATAAAAGGTAGAGGAAATAACAGCATCAGGTAGAGATCTTTCAAGAAACTTGCCATCTAAGAAAAAAATCTCAAGTGAAGAAAGAAATTTGTATAAGGATGCTCACCTTAGCTTTTTGAATGATAGCAAAACTATAGAACTGTCCTAAATGTTCAAGAATGAAGAGATAAAAGATCTGTAGCAGGGATGGGGATGGGGAAAGTGGTAAACAATGGAACAGTAACTGAGAAGAATGGGAGGAGCTGGCCAGAGATGAGTAAAAGGATCATCAAGAAGCCCACAAAGTATGTCTGAAGTTGGAAACCACAGATTGGTAATACCAGTCTGTCCCATGGTGCTTTTTTCTGCAATAGTGACAGAACAGAGAAGGCACATTGCAGGGGTTGACCTGGAGTGTTGATTATTCCAGGCAAAGGGACAGAGGTTTAAGGTGATGGTGAAAGAGGGTTCGAGAGTATAATCATGTGGTCTAGGCGGGATGTGGGGCCAAAGTGGGGCAGGCAAACCAGGAGAAAACAGCAGGGCACTGGGGTGTCTTTGTGAGGTCAGAAAACAGAGAGTGGGGTAAAAGCACATGACAACTGGTAGGACCAGAACTTGGACTCAGTGTAAAATATTGGAGGCCACATGGTAGAAAGGGCATAGATTTTTAAATCAGACATACCGGAATTTGATTTACAGCTCTAATATTGAATAGTTATATGACTTTAGACAAGCTCCTTGAACTCTATAAACTTCAGTTTTCTTATGTTTAAAGAAAGTATAATGACCCCTGTCTCATAGAAAAACTGGCACATGGTCATGGTTCAATAGTTGTTAGCACTGCCCCCATCTCTCCCACTTAAGACTTGATGGGCACCGATTATGACACATTCTTTTCTGGGGACACCAAGATAAAGGTCACTTCACTTCTTTTTGGACTTCCCTTGTGGCTCACCTGGTAAAGAATCCGCCTGCAATGAGGGAGGCCTGGCTTTGATCCCTGGGTTGGGAAGATCCCCTGGAGAAGGGAAAGGCTTACCCACTCCAGTATTCTGGCCTGGAGAATTCCATGGACTGTATAGTCCATGGGGTCACAAAGAGTCAGACATGACTGAGCGACTTTCACTTTCACTTTCTTTTCACTTCTTTTTAGGAACTCGGGTTCGCAAAAGTGGCACAAATACAAGTAGGTAAACCACAGTACAGTGTAAACAGATAAATTGCAGTTCTAGTTGCAAAGTACAATAATAGCAGGTTGAACACAGTATTGCGGGAATGCAGTGAAGATGTGACTAATAGTGCCTAATGGAGTGAGGGGAGGCTTCCCTGCAAAGCTGTTCACAACCCAATTTTTAGTTCTAATGCTGCTTGAAAGAAAGTAGCAGGATATGGGGAGATGACACCTTAAGGGCAAACAGTTGAGAACCTTTTGCTTTTATTTCCCTAGACAGTGTTCCAAGGGGCAACAGGTTCAAGAGAAGGTGTTTGTTTAAGGAAAATAACCTGTGGGGGTCTGATAACTTCAGAGAGGTGTGGGATCAAGTGAGAGGCATTTAAGATGATTGAGAGGAAAGGCAGTAATTAAGAGCTCAAGGTTTTGGGGGAGATAAAATCTGGAGCCCAAGTTAGGGATTTACTGCTAAACAAAATACAAAATAATCCTTTCTCTAAAATTGAGGGGAAAGATGGGGGAATTCCCTGGCAGTCCAGTAATTAGGACTCTATGCTTTCACTGCTGTGACCCAGGTTTAATCACTGGTCAGGAAACTAAGATCCTGCAAGCTGCGCAGCACAGCAAAAAAAAAAAAAAAAGTTGAGGGGAAAGAAGAAAAGATAAAAATAGACAAAGATAATTTACATCTAATAAGAGGAAAGTAGTCCATTTCTGGAAATTGCATTCTATCTTTATGCAGTTTTTCTTGGTTTTTATAAACCAAGAATATTTCCTTAATATGGTCACAACAAATTTGAGAAGCTAATTTCTACAATGGATAGAGCTGTCAACTGTTGGTGAAATGGGAACAACAGAAATAAAGAGCCTCCAAACCCTCCCCTCTGCACCTAAACAAAGGGGGTGCCGTGGGCTGCAAGCAGGAGGAAAGGGCAGTGACAGGGAGCGGCCACCTCCTCTCACCTGCTTTCACCTTCAGTTCTTACCACTTACTGTATGAGGTCCTGTTGCCCACTCTAATCTTCTTTTGCTCCAATTCACATACAAGCATACAACATGAAGCAAATTTCCAACCTTAATTTTGCCCACTTCTGAGTAGAATTGGCAGCCCATGTGGCAGCTGTTCTGACTTAATAGACCCAAAAGCATTTGGCTGCACTGCACTCTCTCCTGACCTTTGCAGCCAGCAACTTCCCCTTTCTGGGATAATATCCCACAGTTACTTCCCTGGCATGCACCTCCAGGAAGTAGACCTTCTGAAATGAGACTTGCTGGCAGTGATATGGAGCTAGTGTCTCTGCCTAGCCCAACTAGAAACATGGTAGGGGGTAGACTCCGGCACTGGGAATTTACCAGCTGCTTTATCCCTAATATCTCTTCAGATTGCACCATTTAATAAAATCAGATGAATTAATTAAACTCTGCATTGTAGAGACCATCAGTTAATTTGTGCTTTCTTGCTTCTGCTCTAATCACATGCCAAAGTAACAAAATGTCTGTACAAATTGGAACTGGACTCCTTGTCCTTTTACTATTAACATGAAAAATGTCTACATTTCCTGCTAGATCACACATTGGGCTTGTAAACTTTAAGACTTTTTATAACCAGGAAAAAATTCCAGGGTAGGAAGAGTATTCTCATAAAGAGATAGAATTTCTTCCAAAGTGATGAAGAAAACAATTTCTTCTCAGAGGAATATGACAGAGAGATGAGGACCCAGGAAGGTGAAGAGGTTCTGCTTCTTTAAAGAGAATTAGCAGACTTCATTGAAAAGAAGCATAAAAGAAAGGAAACTACCATTAATTAGGCACTTATGTGTGTGTGCTAAGTCCCTTCAGTTGTGTCCGACTCTTCGCAAACTCATGGGCTGTAGTCCACCAGGCTCCCCTGTCCATGGGATTCTCTAAACAAGAATACTGGAGTGGGTTGCCATACCTTTCTCCAGGAAATCTTCCTGACCCAGGGATCGAATCTGTGTCTCTTATGTCTCCTGCATTGCAGGCAGATTCTTTACCACTACCACCACCACCTAGGAAAAGCAAAGGTGAAGACCCAAGTCCTGCTCTGGCAAGATTCAAAATCCAAAGGGGCCACATGGTTGGAAACATTGGCTTGAATCCAGTTAAAGAGGCAAAAGGTGGAACTAGGTTTTGTAGGCCTGAGGCTAACACGGTTTGGGGGCTTTTTTGGGGAGGTGGCATTATTTAAGAAGAAGAATATAAACTTAGGTATAAGTAACTATTGGGAATGATAAAAGATACTGCAACAACTTAAAAAGCTGACGGCTTTAACAAACATGACAAAATCTAAAGCCATTCTAACATGTTTTATTAATTAAATCCATGACGCAGCTATAGTACTTTTTTTTCCTACATTTTTTTGGCTGCATATGCTTCTGTAATGTCATTTTCAATAGAAAGAATAGAAAGATAATTCAATCATTTCCCTAGTGTGTTTTGTCAAAACATGTTTTTTATTATTTATAAATGTGTATGAGTCTGCTCGGACTGCCATAACAAAATACCACAAAATGGATGGCTTAAGCAGAAATTTATTTCCCACTATTCTGGAGGCTAGAAGTCCCAGATCAAGGTCCAGCAGGGTTCAGTTTCTAAGGAGAGACTTTCATGACCTTTTGTCTTAGTGCACACAGAGAAAGATCTCACTTCTGCTTCTTATAAAGCCACCGATCAAAAGGGATTCTGGGCTCCACACTTATGACCTCATTTAACCTTAATAACCTTCTAAAGGGCCTATGTCCAAATACATTGGGTGTTAGGGCTTCAGCATATGAAGTTCAGGGGTTGGGGAGGACATATTTCAATCCATAGTGGATGAGATGCATAAAACATGTGACTGTACACATAGCTGTACTCCCTATTTAGAGTACTATTTGGAGGAGGTTTGGGTTCTTCAAAAACAGGAATTTGGGGGAGTCCAGTGGTTAGGACTCTGCACTTTCACTGCCGAGGGCCCAGGTTCAATCCCTGGTCAAAGGAACTAAGATTCCACAAGATGTGGGGTGCAGCCAAAAACCCCAAGAATTTTAATAAATTCCATTTTGTACAATTTCCTTGGGGGAAAAAAGCATTATTATTTATTTATAGTTGTACATACTGAATTGACTATAGTTTTGAAGGGAGGAAACTTTCATTTTGATTAGGCATCACATCATTAAAAATACAAATCCTTCACTTAAAATTTAAATGTGATGATTAGAATAATTTTCCCCAGACTAACTTTGGACTTTGTACATTTCAAGCTCTGTTTCTCCTCTGTTCCCCAACATCTCCAAGACAAAGCACTATAAGATATATTCATATGGCTGTACTAACTCAATCCACTCTGGTATTCTTGCCTGGGAAATCCCATGGACAGAGGAGCCTGGCAGGCTACATACAGTTCATGTGGCCACAAAGAGTTGGACACAAGACTCAGTGACTAAACAACAGTACTAACTCTGACTCCCTTTGTGTGTGTGAGTGTGTATAAAGATGCTGGGTGAGTCGAGACATTGGGTTATGAGAATATTCCTAAAGCCATTCCTATACTATTAGCAGTAAATTAACTATACACAAAAGTCATTGAAAACCACATAAATATATCCCACTAAAACCCAAACTAAATCTATTCACAACTCAATTTCCTCTTAGCCACTCCAGTTTCACCCAACACAAGGGGGATGTCTGATGGAAGAAAAGTCAGACTGGAGAAAAGTCATAACTAAATATGGTTTAATATCTTACTTTGAAAATTAGATTACATATATATATAAATCAGTCAATTCAGTTGCTCAGTCATATCTGACTCTTTGTGACCCTGTGGACTGCTGCACACCAGGCTTCTCTGTCCATCACCAATTCCCAGAGCTTGCTCAAACTCATGTCCATTGAGTTGGTGATGTCATCCAACCATCTCATCCTCTGTCATCCCCTTCTTCTCCTGCCCCTAATCTTTCCCAGCATCAGGGTCTTTTCATATATATCACATATATAGCTTCCCAGGCGGCTCAGTGGTAAAGAATCCTCCTGCCAATGCAGGAGACGCAAGAAACAGTTTTGATCCCTAAGTCGGAAAGATCCCCCTGGAGGAGGAAATGGCAACCCGCTCCAGTATTCTTGCCTGAAAAATCCCATGGACAGAGGAGCCTGACAGGCTACAGTCCATGGGATCACAAAGTGTAGGACATGACTGAGCAACTGAGCATGCATGCATATATATACATATATATTCTTGTAAAATAATCTTAAGGCCCCTCCTATGACCTTGGAAAGGGTCTGTCCAAGTGAGAGACTGAAAATTTATGATTAGTGTCATGGTAAATTAGCCTCCAAAAAAAGATATATTCAAGTCGCTCTAGGAGATCAGCAAAAGCTTTACCAGGAAAATAATGCTGCTGTGCTGAGTGCCAGTCGTGTCCAACTCTTTGTGACCCCATGGACTGTAGCCCACCAGGCTCCTCTGACCATGGGATTTCTCAGGCAATAATACTGCAATGAGTTGTCATTTCCTTCTCCAAAGGAGGTAATATTTGAGTTGAATCTTTAAAGGTACTCAAGGGGAAGGACATTTCAGGGAAACTGACTGCATATATGTAACCAGAGAGAGGTAAAAGAACCCATAGTCTTGGGGAACTATAAATAGTTTACTATGTTTGTAGGGTATTTGAGGAAACAGTGGGAGATGAAGCAGCAGAAGCAGACCTGCAATTGAAAGACATCAGGCTCTTGGAAAGTTATGGAAACTCTTGCTTATATTCTTCTCTAAGCTACCTTAAGTTCTCTTACCTTTATTGGGGGGAAGAAGTTAGTTTTATCTGTTCCTATTATGGGTGTGATAGAACAACTAGACAGAAAATCTGGAAAGATAAAGAACTCAACACCATCAACCAAAAGGATCTAATTAATATTTATAGAACACTTCACCCAGTAAAAGTAGAATATACATTCTTCTCAAGCACCCATGGAACATATATCAAAATATACCATATAAAAATGATGGAGTAGGCAATGCCAAGCTCCCATCACTCCACAGAAACATAGAAAAACAAATAGAAACTGTCAGAAACAACTTTGTTAAAACTCTGGAAAGGTCAAAGTTTTGCAGCAAACAAATGCCAAATCAAGGAAAAATCAACTTTAAAATGGTACAGAATTCCTACAGCCAGACGTTTGCAAACAAGAATCCTGCCCCTCCATCGCCTGGCCTTTCAGAATGCTACGTGGAACCCTTTCAAGAAGCTTGGGGCAGAAAAAAGAAAAAAAAAACAAAAACAAAAAAGAAGAAGAAGATGGTAAGAAACCAGTGAATTATTACCATTTCATACCCATTAAAGTATTAGTCACTCAGTTGTGTCCAACTCTTTGCAACCCCATAGATTGTAGCCTGCCAGGCTCCTCTGTCAGTGGAATTCTCTAGGCAAGAATACTGGAGTGGATTGCCATTCCCTTCTCAATTAAGATGGCTATTATTTTTAAAATGGAAAATTATAAGTGTTAGTAAGGATGTCGAAAAATTGGAACCCTTGTGCCTTACTGATTGGAATGTAAAATTGTGTAGTTACTGTGGAAAATAGCTTGACAGTTCCCCCAAAAGTTAAACAGAAATTTACCACATGACCCAGCACTTCTATCTCTGGGTATATTACCAAAGAATTGAAAGCATATACTTGTATATCAATGTTATTACAGCATTATTTTAAAAAGCAAAAAGGTAAAAACAACCCAAATATACATCAAAAGGTAAATTAAAAGCAATTATGGCATTTACATACGATGGAATATTATTCTGCCTTTAAAAGGAATGAAACTCTAATACATACTACAATATGGATAAACCTTAAAAATAGTATGCTAAGTGAAATAATCCAGACACAGAATGACAAACAATGTATAATTCCACTTATATGAGTGCGTAGACTAGGCAAAATTATAGAGACATTAAATAGATTTGGACTTTACCAGGGGCTAGGGGGAAGGAAGAATAGGGAGTTATTGTTTAATGGGTATGTTCCATGCTTATGTTTACGGTGATGAAAAAGTTCTGGAAATGCATAGTGGTGGTGGTTACACAGCTTTGTGAATGTACTTAATGCCACTGAATTGAACACTTAGAAATGGCTAAAATGATAAAAAAAATTTTTTGTGACAAGATGTTAGAAAATATAGTTGAAGAAATCTCTTAAGAAAGCAAAAAGTAGAGAAATGAAAAATGGAAAAGAGAAAAATAAGAAAATTAAAGAATTAGCCCATGAGGTCCAACATCCAATAAGAATAATTCCTGAGAAGAAAATTAAGGAGAGGAAATTATCAAAGAAATAATAAAAGAAAATCTCCCCTAAACCCAAAGACATAGATTTCTAGACTGACAGGGCCCACTGGTTGCCCAGCACCATGAGGGAAAAACATATATCAAGTCATATTATAAAACTATAGAACAAAGGGGGAAAAGAGATTATTCTAGAAGCTATAAAGCTTCTAGGGAGAAAATGTTGGGGTCATACAAAAAGGTTCCAAAATCAGAATGGCTTTAGACTTCGTACCAACAATACTGAAAGCCTGAAGACATTAGGCCTTGGATTCTATGCTACCAATCAATTGCAAGGCTATCCAACTACCAATGCAAACTGTTAATCAATTGGAAGGATAGAATACACATATTTTCAAATATGCACATTCAGAAATCTTGGAGTAGGTACCCCCCAAAAATGCGGGCAATAGATCCAGAAAACAGAAGACATATGATCCAGGAAACTGAGGATCCAATACAGTATAGAACAACAGGGATATCTCAGGATGATATTGAGGAGAAGATCCCACATACAAGCTGAGCCAAAGGCATAGAAATAAAACGTGAAGAAAAGATAGAATTCACAGATTGCCTGGTGTGGTTGACAATACTGAGAAGAATATCACAATTTTGTCAAAGAGTGTGACAAGAGTTAGTGATAAATACATAGAAGTGGATATATTAATACATTAGTGAGAGGTACTTAGAAAGCTAAACAACACATATAATGTGAGGTAATTATTAATTCCAGAAAAAAATTTCCAAGGAAAGAAAGTGGCCATAGTGTATAGTACATAACTCAGCTGTGAATAGTATTTGTTGTCACCATAACTTTAAATACTGAATGTTCAGTTCAGCTGAGTCGCTCAGTCATGTCTGACTCTATGCGACCCCATGGACTGCAGCACGCCAGGCTTCCCTGTCCATCACCAACTCCCAGAGCCTACTCAAACTCATGTCCATCATGTCAGTGATGTCATCCAACCATCTCATCCTCTGTCCTCCCCTCTTCCGCCCACCTTCAATCTTTCCCAGCATCAGGGTCTTTTCTAACAGGTCAGTTCATCGCATCAGGTGGCCAAAGTATTGGAGTTTCAGCTTCAGTGTCAGTCCTTCCAATGAATATTCAGGACTGATTTCCTTTAGGATTGACTGGTTGGATCTCCTTGCAGTTCAAGGGACTCTCAAGAGTCTTCTCCAACACTTCAGTTCAAAAGAATCAATTCTTCAGTGCTCAGCTTTCTTTATAGTCCAACTCTCACATTCATACGTGAAAAACCATAGCTTGACTAGAAGACCTTTGTTGACAAAGTAATGTCTCTGCTTTTTAATATGCTGTCTAGGTTGGTCATAGGTT
>JADEYB020000225.1:18642-32602 GCA_015832495.2 Alces alces
GTGGATGCAATATCAGATATAGTGGGAGTGATGTCTTGAATACAGTGCATGTGATGTCATAAATAATGTGGTGTGATGTCATAAAATGTGGATGTGATGCCTTATATAGTGTATATGATGTTATACATATAGTGAATGTGATGTCATACATACAAAGGGAGTGATATCATCGAAGTAGTGGGTGTGAGACACAGATATATTGTCTGTGATGTTGTATACAATAGATCTGATGTCATCATATATAGCACATGAGATCCCATAAATACAGTTGTTGTGATATCATCAATAAAATGGATATGATGACAGAGATACAGTGGATACAGTGTCAAATACAGTGGGTGTGATGTAATAACAATGGTGGTTTGATGTCATAAAGAGAGGATGTGATGTCTTGTATAGTGCAAAACAAGACATACATATGCCGAGTGTGATGTGATACAAAGAGTGGGTGTGATGTTGTCAATACAGTGTGTGTGATGACACAGATTAGTGGCTGTGCTGTCACATGTATAGTTTATATGTTGCCCTACATCCTGAATGTGGTTTCATATATAGAAGTTGTGATGTCAGAGTAGTGTGATGACATCAGGAGTGGATGTGATGTTATATAGAGTGCATATGATGTCACACATATAGTGGGTGTGATGTCATACAAACTGGGTGTGATATCAGTGGAGAGGTTGTGATGACAGAGATACAGTGTGTGCAATGTCTGATACAGTGGGTATGATGTCATGCCTGAAGTGGTTGTGCCATCATAAATATTGTGGTTTGGTGTGATAGAGTGGATGTGATGTCATCTGAGGTGCAAATTATGTCATACATATGCCGAGTGTGGTGTCATCAACACACAGTGTTGTGATGTCATACACAGTGGACATGCTGTCATAAATACAGTGGATATGATGTCACACATATAATGGATGTGATATCATACATAGAGTGGCTGTGATATCATGGATAGAGTAGCAGTGATGACACAGATATAGTGGACGTGAGGTCAATATAGTGGATGTGATGTCAGATATAGTGGACTTGATGTCATAAATAAAGTGGTGTGATGTCATAAAGAGTGGATGTGATGTCATATGTAGTGCATATGATGTCATACGTATAGTGGCTGTTATGTCAAACATACAGTGAGTGTGATAAAATTGGTACATTGTGTGTGATGACACAGATACAGGCGGTGTGAAGTCAGACATAGTGGCTGTGAAGTTACACAATGGTTGTGTTGTCATAACACTGTGTGTGATGCCATATAAAGTGGATATGTCATAAACACAGAGTGTGTGAAGTCATAGAGACATGGTGTGATGTCACACATATACTGCAGGTGATGTCATACACAGTAGATGACATGTCATATAGTGTGTGTGACGTCACAAATACAGTGCATGTGATGTCATAAATACTAAGGTTTGTTGTCATAAAGTGTGGATATGATGTCATGAATAGTGCATATGTTGGCATACATATGCCACCTGTGATGTCTTACATAGTTGCTGTGATGTTTTCGACAGAATGTGTGTGATGACATATAAAGTAGATGTGATGGCTGTTATAACGGGTTTCAAGACAGATATAGAGATTGTGGAGTCATACACACAGTGTGTGTGACATCATATACAGTGGATATGATGTCATAAACATATTGGTTGCCATGACTTACAAACAATGGTATCATTAATGTCATCAATGATGCCATCAAGAGTGGATGTCATTTCATATACAGCGAATATGGTGTCATAAATGCAGTGGGCGTGATTTCATACATACATAGTGTATGATATCATCAATAAACTGTGTGGGATTACACAGATCCATTGGGTGTAATGTCAGATATAATGGTTGTGTTGTCATTCATATAGCACGTGAGATGACTTATATACTGAGTATGATGTCAAAAACATAGTAGGTGTCTTGTCATAGATACAGTGGCTGTGATGTCACAATTATAGTGTATGTGATGTCATATAGAGAGGGTGTGATGTCATGAATAGAGTGGACGTGATGTCATGAATACAGTCTTGTTATGTCATAAAGAGTAGGTGTGGTGTCATATAGAATTCATTCGATGTCATACATAAAGTTGGTTTGATGTCACACATATAGTAGGTGTGGTATAATCAATACACTGTAAGTAATGATGCAGCTAACATGGATACGAAGTAAGATATACTGGGTATGATAACATGAATCCAGTGGGTGTGATGTCATAGAGTGGTGTGATATCATTAAGAGTGGATGTGATGTCATATGTTGTTCATATGATGTCATACATATTGTTGCTGTGATATCATACATACAACGGGGGTTATATGATCGATAGTCTGGCTGTGATGACACAGATACAGTGGATGTGCTGTCAGATATAATGGGTGTGAAGTGAGAGAGAATAGCTTTGACGTCATGAATAGAGTGTTGTGATGTCATAAAGCATGGTTGTGATGTGGTATATCATGCATATTGTGCCATACATATAGTATGTGTGATGTCATACATACAGTGTGTGTTTTATGTAGAATAGTGTGGGTGTGATCACACAGATACAGATATGGAGGGTGTGATGTCAGATAGAGTGGTTGTATTGTCTTAACACAGTGTGGTTGATGTCAAATTTAGTGGATATGAATTCACAAACATAGTGGGTGTGATGTTACAGATATAGTGGCTGTGATGTCACAGGTCTAGGGGATGAAATGTCATAAACTGTGAATGTGATGTCATATATATATGAGATCTGATGTCATGAATGCAGTGGTTGTGATGTCATAAATACTGAGAATTGATATCATAAAGTCTGATTGTGATGTTATGTAGAGTGTGTATGATGTCATATGTATGCCAAGTGTGGTGACTTCCATACCAGTGATGTCATCGATACAGCGGGTGTGACGACACAGATACAGTAGCTGTGATGTCAAATAGAGTGGGTGAGATGTCAGGTATAATCGTTGTGCTGTCATGAAAGCAGGATGTGTGATAACATATATATTGGATATGATGTCATAAATATACTGGGCGTGATGTCATACATATAGGGGTGTGATGTCATAAAGAGTTCATGGGATGCCATGCATACTGAATGTGATGTCATACATGTACTGTGTGTGATGTCATACAGAGACCAGGTGTGGTATAATTGATACACTGGGTTTGATGACACAGATACAGTGGATGTAGTGTCAGATATAGTGGGTGAGATGGCAGATATAACGTTTGTGTTGTCATGTGTTTGATGTCATATATAATGTGTGATGTCATGAATGCAATGGATGTAATGTCATAACTACAATGGTGTGAAGTCATAAAGAGTGGATGTGACGTTATGTATAGTGCATAAGATGGCATACATAAAATGGGTGTGATGTCATACATACAGCTGGTCTGAGATCATCAATAGGGTGGTTGTGATGACACAGATACAGTGGATTCAATGTCCGATATAGTGGGAGTGATGTCATAAATACAGTGCATGTGATGTCATAAATAATGTGAATGTGATGCCTTATATAGTGTATATGATGTTGTACATGTATTGAGTGTGATGCCATACATACAAAGGGTGTGATATCATTGAAAGAGTGGGTGTAATGACACACATCCTGTGGCTGTGATGTTACAAATATAGTGAATGTGATGTTGTATTCAATAGATATGATGATGTCATATATAGCAGATGAGATCTCATAAATACAGTTGGTGTGATATCATCAATACAGTGGATGTGATGACACAGATACAGTGGATACAATGTCAAATATAGTGGTTGTGATGTCATAAAAACGGTGGTTTGATGCCATAAAGTGAGGATGTGATGTCTTGTATTGTTCAAAAGATGCCATACATATGCCGAGTGTGATGTCATACAAAGAGTGGGTGTGATGTTGTCAATACAGTGGGTGTGATGAAACAAATTAGTGGCTGTGCTGTCACATGTATAGTTTATATGTTGCCCTACATCCTGAATGTGGTTTCATATATAGAGGTTGTGATGTCATAAGTAGTGTGATGACATCGCGAGTGGATGTGATGTTACATAGAGTGCATATAATGTCACAAATATAGTGGGTGTGTTGTCATACAAAAGTGGGTGTGATATCAGTGGAGAGGTTGTGATAACAAAGATAGAGTGTGTGTGATGTCTGATACAGTGGGTGTGATGTCATGCCTGAAGTGGATGTGACGTCATAAATATTGTGGTTTGATGTAATAGAGTGGATGTGATATCATCTGTAGTGCAAATGATGTCATACATATGCCGAGTGTGGTGTCATCAACACACAGTGTTGTGATGTCATAAATATTGTGGATATGGTGCCACACGTAAACTAGATGTGATATCATAAATAGAGTGGCTGTGATATCGTCGATAAAGTGGGTGTGATGACACAGAAACAGTGGACATGAGGTCAGATATAGTGGATGTGATGTCAGATATAGTGGACTTGATGTCATATGTAGTGCATATCATGTCATACATATAGTGGCTGTGATGTCATACATACACTGGGTTTCATAAAATTGATACATTGGGTCTGATGTCAGAAGTAGTGGCTGTGAAGTCACACAATGGTTGTTTTGTCATAACACTGTCTGTGATGCCGAATCAAGTGAATATGTCATAAACATAGATTGTGTGATGTCATAGATACAGTCATTGTGTGATGTCGCACATATAGTGAATGTGATATCATACACAGTAGATGACATGTCATATATAGTGTGTGTGGTGTCTTGAAAACAGTTCATGTGATGTCATAAATACTAAGGATTGTTGTCATAAAATGTGAAAATGATGTCATCTATAGTGCATATGATGGCATACATATGCCACCTGTGATGTCTTACATAGTTGGTGTGGTGTCTACAACAGAGTGGGTGTGATGACATATACAGTGGATTTGATGGCTGTTATAATGGGTTTCAAGACAGATATAGAGATTGTGTAGTTATACACACAGTGTGTGTGACATCATATATAGTGGATATGATGTCATAAACTTAGTGGGTGCAATGATATACAAACAATGATATGATGTCATCAAGAGTGGTTGTGATGTCATATAAATTGCCTATGGTGTCATACATGCAGTGGGTGTGATTTCATACATACATAGGGTGTGATATCATCAATCAAGTGGGTGTGATTACACAGATACAGTGGGTGTGATGTCGGATACAGTTGTTGTGTTTTCATTCATACACCATGTGAGATGTCATATAAACTGAGTATGATATCAAAAACATGGATGGTGTCTTGTCATAGATACAGTGGCTGTGATGTCACAAGTATAGTGTATGTGGTGTCATATACAGTCGGTGTGATGTCATGAATAGAGTGGGTGTGATGTCATGAATACAGTCTTGTGATGTCATAAAGAGTGGGTGTGATGTAACGAAGAATTCATATAATGTCATACATATCATTGGTTCAATATCACACATACGGTATGTGTGGTAAAATCAATACACTGTAGGTAATGACGCAGCTACAGTGGATGTGATCTCAGATATAATGGGGGGTCAGGCCATGAATACAGCGGGTGTGATGTTATAGAGTGGTGTGATATCATAAAGAGTGCATGTGATGTCATATGTAGGTCATATGATGTCATACTTATTGTGGCTGTGATATCATACATACATTGGGGGTTATATGATCGATAATCTGGGTGTGATGACAGAGATACAGTGGATGTGCTGTCAGATAAAATGGGTGTGATATGAGATATAGTAGCTTTGATGTCATGGATACAGTGTTGTGATGTCACAAAGCGTGGTTGTGATGTTGTTTATAGTGCATAATGTGCCATACATATAGTATGTGCAATGTAATACATACAGTGTGTGTTCTATCACTGATACAGTGGGTTTGATCACACAGATACAGATATGGTAGGTGTGATGTCAGATATAGTGGATGTATTGTCTTAACACAGTGTGTTTGATGTCAAATATAGTTGATATGAATTCACATAGTGCGTGTGATGTTACAGACATAGTGGCTGTGATGTCACAGGTATAGGGGATGAGATATTGTAAACCGTGGGTGTGATGTCATATATAGGAGATTTGATGTCATGAATGCAGTTGGTGTGATGTCATAAAAATGGTGGTTTGATGTCATAAAGTGTGGATGTGATGTCTTGTATAGTGGAAATGATGCCACACTTATGCAGAGTGTGATGTCATACAAAGAGTGGGTGTGATGTTGTCAATACAGTGGGTAAGATGACACAGATTAGTGGCTGTGATGTCACATGTGTAGTGTATATGTTGCCCTACATATTGGATGTGGTTTCATATATAGATGTTGTGATGTCATAAGTACAGTACTGTGATGACATAAAGAGTGGATGTGATGTCATAGGTAGTGCATATGATGTCATACATATAGTGGCTGTGATGTCATACATACACTGGTTTTGAAAAAATTGATACATTGAGTGTGATGACAGAGATGCAGTGGGTGTGATGTCAGACATAGTGGCTGTGAAGTCACACAATGGTTGTTCTGTCATATCACTGTGTGTGATGACATATCAAGGGAATATGTCATAAACATAGATTGTGTGATGTCATAGATACAGTCATTGTGCGATGTCGCACATATAGTGAATGTGATATCATACACAGTAGATAACAAGTCATATATAGTGCATGTGATATCATGAATAGAGTGCATGTGATGTCATAAATACTAAGGATTGTTGTCATAAAGTGTGGATATGATGTCATGTATAGTGCATATGATCTCATACATATGCCACCTGTGATGTCTTACATAGTTGGTGTGATGACTTCGACAGAGTGGGTGTGATGACATATAGAGTGGATGTGATGGCAGTTATAACGGGTTTCAAGACAGATATAGAGCTTGCGTTGTCATACACAGTGTGTGTGTCATCATATATATTGGATAGGATGTCATATACATAGTGGGTGCCATGACACTCAAACAATGGTATGATGTTATCAAGAGTGTTTTTGATGTCATATAAATTGCCTCTGGTGTCATACATTCAGTGGGCCTGATTTCATAAATACATAGGTTGTGATATCATCAATCAAGTAAGTGTGATTACACAGATACAGTGGGTATGATGTCAGATACAGTGGTTGTGTTGTCATTCATACACCATGTGAGATGTCATATATATTGAGTATGATGTCAAAAACATAGTAGGTGTCTTGTCATAGATAGAATGGCTGTGATGTTCCAAGTATAGTGTATGTGATGTCATGAATACAGTGGGTGTGATGTCATGAATACAGTCTTCTGTTGTCATAAGGAGTTTGTGTGATGTCATATAGACTTCATATGATGTCATGCATATGGTGGGTTTGATGTCAAACATATAGTAGGTGTGGTATAATCAATACACTGTGAGTAGTGATGTAGCTAAATTGGATGTGATGTCAGATATACTGGGTGTGATGTAATGAATCCAGTGTGTATGATGTCATAGAGTCGTGTAATATCATAAAGAGTGGATGTAATGCCATATATAGTTCATATGATATCATACATATTGTGGTTGTGATATCATACATACAATGGGGGTTATATGATTGATAGTCTGGGTGTGATGACACAGATACAGTGGATGTGCTGTCAGACATAATGGGTGTGATGTGAGACAGTAGCTTTGATGTCATGAATAGAGTGTTATGATGTCATAAATTGTGGTTGTGATGCCGTATATAGTGCATATTGTGCCATATATATAGTATGTGTGATGTCATACATACAGTGTGTGTTTTATGTTGGATAGAGTGGGTTTGATCACACAGATACAGATATGGAGGGTGTGATGTCAGATATAGTGGTTGTATTCTCTTAGCACAGTGTGGTTGATGTCAAATTTAGTGGATATGAATTCACAAACATAGTGGGTGTGATGTTACAGATATAGTGGCTGTGATGTCACAGGTCTAGGGGATGAGATGTCATAAACCGTGGATGTGATGTCATATATAGGAGATCTGATTTCATGAATGCAGTGGTTGTGATGTCATAGATACTGAGGATTGAGGTCATAAAGCCTGATTTTGATCTCATGTAGAGTGTGTATGATGTCATACCTATGCCAAGTGTGATGACTTCCATACTTGTTGTGATGTCATCAATACAGCGGGTGTGACGACACAGATACAGTGGCTGTGATGTCAAATAGAGTGGGTGAGATGTCAGCTATAGTCGTTGTGTTTTCATGAAAGCAGTATGTGTGATATCACATATATTGGATATGTTGTCATAAACATACTGTGTGATGTCATACATTTAAGGGTGTGATGTCATAAAGAGTTCATAGGATGCCATTTATACTAAATGTGATGTCATACATGTAGTGTGTGTGATGTCATACAGAGAGTGTGTGTGGTATGATTGATACACTGGGTTTGATGACACATACACAGTGAATGTAGTGTCAGATATAGTGGGTGAGATGGCAGATATAACGTTTGTGTTGTCATGTGTGTTATTTCATATATAGTGTGTGTGATGTCATGAATGCAATGGATGTAATGTGATAACTAAAATGTTATGAAGTCATAAAGAGTGGATGTGACGTCATGCATAAGATGCATGTGTATAAGATGGCATACATAAAGTGGGTGTGATGTCATGCATACAGTTGGTCTGAGGTCATCAATAGAGTGATTGTGATGACGCAGATACAGTGTATACAATGTCAGATATAGTGGGAGTGATGTCATGAATACAGTGCATGTGATGTCATAAATAATGTGGTGTGATATCTTAAAATGTGGATGTGATGCCTTATATAGTGTATATGATGTTATATATATTGTGGGAGTGATGTCATACATACAAAGGGTGTGATATCATCAAAAGTGTGGGTGTGTGACACAGATACAGTGGCTGTGATGTTACATACAGTGGATATGATGACATCATATATGGCAGATGAGATCTCATAAATACACTTGTTGTGATATCATCAATACAGTGGATGTGATGACACATATACAGTGGTTACAATGTCAAATTTAGTGGGTGTGATGTCATAACAATGGTGGTTTGATGCCATAAAGTGAGGATGTAATGTCTTTTATAGTGCAAAATTGCATACATATGCCGAATGTGATGTCATACAAAGAGTGGGTGTGATGTTGTCAATACAGTGGGTGTGATGACACTGATTAGTGGCTGTGATGTCACATGTATAGTGTATATCTTGCCCTACATACTGGATGTGGTTTCATATATAGAGGCTGTGATGTCATAAGTAGAGTAGTGTGATGACATAACGAGTGGATGTTATGTTATATATAGTGCATATGATGTCAAACATATAGTGGGTGTGATGTCATACAAAAGTGGGTGTGATATCAGCGGAGAGGTTATGATGACAAAGATACAGTCAGTACGATGTCTGATACAGTGGGTGTGATGTCATGCCTGAAGTGGATGTGACATCATAAATACTGTGGTTTGGTGTGATAGAGTGGATGTGATACATATGTCGAGTGTGGTGTCATCAACACACAGTGTTGTGATGTCATACATAGTGGATATGCTGTCATGAATATAGTGGATATGATGTCACACATATACTGGATGTGATATCATACATAGAGTGGCTGTGATATGCTGACACAAATACAGTGGACGTGAGGTCAGATATAGTGGATGTGATGTCAGATATAGTGGACTTGATGTCATAAATAAAGTGGTGTGATGTCCTAAAGAGTGGATGTGATGTCATATGTAGTGCATATGATGTCATACATATACTGGGTGTGATGTCATACATACACTGGGTTTGATAAAATTGATACATTGGATGTGATGACACATATACAGTGGGTGGGATGTCAGACATAGTGGCTGTGAATTTACACAATGGTTGTTTTGTCATATCACTTTGTGATGCCATTTCAAGTGGATATGTTATAATCATAGATTGTGTGATATCATAGATACAGTCATTTTGCGATGTCACACATATAGTGAATGTGATATCATACACAGTAGATGATATGTCATATATAGTGTGTGTGATGTTATGAATACAGTGCATGTGATGTCATAAATACTAAGGATTGTTGTCATAAAGTGTGGATATGATGTCATATATAGTGCATATGATGGCATACATATGCCACCTGTAATGTCTTACATAGTTGGTGTGATGTCTTTGACAGAGTGGGTGTGATGACATATAGAGTGGATGTGATGGCAGTTATAATGGGTTTCAAGACAGATATAGAGCTTGTGTAGTCATACACACAGTGTGTGTGACATCATATATAGTGGATATGATGTCATAAACATAACACAACTTGAGAGGAGACAGCATACTGCAACTAGACAGGAGCCCACTGACACAACTAAGTGTTGACCTACCCACACCAACTAGACAGCAGCCCCGTGCCTCCAGTAGTTTAGCCACCCACACGTTGCAACTAAACAGAAGCCACCCTGCAAATAGCTACTAGAAAGGCGCCACCCTACCAAAATTCAAGTGGAGGCATCACTTCCACTCAAAAGGAACACCAAATACCCTGAAGCAACTTGAGAGTAGCCCCCACCAAAACTAGACAGGAGCTCACACACGGCAACAAGAGAGGAGCCCACCTGTACACCACATTAAGAAAGGAGGCCCCATCCCCCGCTCTGAGAGAGGGTCAATCTTGTACACCAAATCTACAGAGGAGGCTCCTACCACAACTAAACAGTAGTCCCTCAAACTACAAATAGAGATCAGCCAACAAACTGCATCATAAGAATAGCCACACAGCATCATGCAATGAGACAGGTGTTCCCACTCCACAAACAGAGAACACTTCTCCAGGCACAGCACAACGAGGGAGGAGCCCTCTGGCACCACACAACTTGAAAGAAATCCAACTGCCAAAACTGAAGAGTTGAAAACACGCCACAGCTAGAGTTGACCCTCAGGCGCAATTAGTGAACAGCCGCAACTACAGAAGAGCCCCCCCTCCTGTACATCGCATCTGGAGTGGAGAACCACTGGCACAGCTAGAGTGGACACCACTGGCACAGGTAGGAGCCTGACCCACACATCGCATTTAGAGAAAAGTGGCCATGCACATCACAACTAGACTGGAACTCCCACACGGATCATAATGAAAGAGGAGAACAACAATGCAACTGGAGTGGAGACCCATGCTGAAATTATAGACAATCCCCCATGAATATAGCCATTACAGAGGAAAATACCCACACATCACAGCTAGACAGAAGCTCCCTTCCATGAGTAGATAGGAGCCAATCATGCTACAACTAAAAAGGAATCCTTCTGCCACAACTAGAGTAGCCTTCTGCAAGTCACAAGAAAAAGTGCCCCTTCACATCACAATCAGAGAGGAGCCACTGCCATCACTCTTTGAGAAGAGCACTCTACCACAACTAGAGAGGAGCCCCACCCCCCTGTCACAACTAGAGAGGACTGTGCAAACAACATCTAAAGATGAGCCAACCCATCACAAATAGAGAGTGAACCCCCACTGAAACTAGACTGGAGCCCCATACCGCAACTAGAGAGTAGTCTCCTGCACATTGCAACTAGACAGGGGCCAGTCTAGACATCACTACTAGAGAGGATCTGCCCCACTGAACCTCGACTGGAGGCTCCACCAAAACTCTAAAGGAAGCCTGAGTCACCTGTTGCAACTCAAGAGGAACCCCAAGTGTGCTGCTGCAATTTGACGGGAATTCTTGGCTGTAACAAGAAAAGTGGCCTCGGGCAAAAATGACAGAGTGGCTCCCCAGTCAAAACTGAAGTGGATTACCACAGAAAACTAGAGTTGAGTCCCCCAGTTCATCACACCTAGATAGAAGCCCTTCTGCCACAAATAGAGATGAGCTCCCTGAAGTAAGTCGAGTGGAATCACTCAAAACTAGAGAGAAACAATCCCACTATTGTTAGTGAGGTACCCCTAGCACCAAACGTAGAGAGGACGTCCCCTGTGGCGCCAACCACACACCAAAACCACAACCAGAGGGGACACAGCCCTGCAACTCAATAGGAGCCTGCTGGACATCACAGATAGAGAACAGCCCCTCTGCTGCTAATAGAGATGAACCTCACACCACAAGTAGAGAGGAGCTTGCACACCCCAACTAGATAGAATCAAAACCACCACAGCTACTGAGTGGATCCCAATCACAAGTAGAGGAAAAAACCCATACCAAAACTAATGAGGAGCCACCTGCACATTGCAACAAGACAGGAGTTACCCTGCACATCCCTGCTAGAGACGACTCTCGCCAAGACAACTTGACAGGAAGCCCCACTGCAAGTCCAGAGGAACCCTGAGTACCTGCTCAACAAGGGAGGAACCCGAGCTCCCCACCACTCCTCGAATGAAACCATGAAACCCACGCTGCAACCCGAGAGGAACCCTGAGTTTCCCGACAGAATTCGAGAGGAATGCCAAATTCCCCACTGCAACTCAGTAACAGGCCCAACTGCCCTACTGCAACTCGAGAGCATCCCAGAGTACTCCCTGCAATTCAAAAGGATACCAGTATTCTCATTCACAACTCTACTGGAGTCTCAAATCCCCTGTTGCAACTTGAGAGGAACCCCAAGATTCCCACTGCATCTTGAGAGGAACATTGAGTTTCCCACTGCAATTCGAGAGGAATTCAACCTTAACAGCAATGACTCGATTGGAGCACCAAGTCCCCTGTTTCAACTCAAGAGGAACCCCTAGTTCCCTGCTTCAATTCGAGAGGAACTCTGAATTCCCCATCTCAATTCAAGACAAGCCCAAAGCCCCATGATGCAACTTGAGAGGATTCCCAAGACGCCACCACAACTCAAGAGTAGCCCGCTGGACATAAAACAGAGAGGAGCCTCTCTGCTGCTCATAGAGACGAACCTTACACCACAACTATAGAGAATCCCACGAACCACAACTATAGAAAATTGAATCTACCACACGCAGAGTTGACTTTACTAAACTTTACCTAGAAGAAGACCCATGCCAGAACTAGTGAGTAGCCACCCACACATTGCCACAAGACAAGAATCATCCTGCACATCCCTGCTAGGGATGAGTCGACCTTAGACAACTCTAGAGGAAGCTGCACCACAATTCGAGAGGCACACTGCATTCCCCACCACAGCTCGAGTGAAATCCTGGGTCTTGTGCTGCAACTCAAGAGGTATCCTGAGTTCCCGCCACAACTCGAGAAAGGCTCTGAATCCCCTAACTCAATCCAAGAGATGCATTGATGGCATCTTCAGAGGAATGCCAAGTTCCACACTGTACTCAAGAGGAACATCGAGTTCCAACCACAAATCGAGAGGAGCACTGAGTCCACTGCTGCAACTAGAGAGGAACCCTGAGTTCCCTGATGCAGCTCGAGAGGAGGCACCACCAGAACTCAGAAGGAGCTGTGAGTCCCCTGCTGCAACTCGAGAGGAACCCTGAGTCCCCTGTCGCAATTTGAGATGAGTCCCAAGATCCTTAAGAAACTCGAGAAGATTCCCAAGAACACCAGCGCAACTAAATAGGAACCATGAAAATCCACTTCAATTGAAGAGGAAACATATTCTGCAGCACGAGAAGAGCCCTGGCAACACAAAAAGATGCACTCCCCCGGCACAACTGGAGAGGTTCCCCTCACAACATCTAAAGAGGAGCCCTCAGGACATCTCACCTAAAAAGCAATCACTCAGCTCACTCAGCTACAAATAGAAATGACCCAATGGAGTAACTTGAGAGGACCCCCAGATTCCCCGGTGAAACTTGAAAGGACCCTGAGCACCCTGCTACAGCTAGAAAGGAGGCAACACCAGAATTCGAGAGGAGCTCTGAGTCCCACGCAGCATCTCAAGAGGAGCTATCATGGCAAATCGAGATAAGATCTCAACACAATTAGAGAGGAGCGCCACACCATAACAAGAGAGGAGCCCATCTGTATGTCTTCTTTGGAGAAATGTCTGTTTAG
>JADEYB020000225.1:34772-69885 GCA_015832495.2 Alces alces
CATCGAAACATGTGTATTATCTAGAGTGAAACAGATCACCAGCCCAGGTTGGATGCATGAGACAAGTGCTCGGGCCTGGTGCACTGGGAAGACCCAGGGGGACTGGGTGGAGAGGGAGGTGGGAGAAGGGAATGGGATGGGGAATGCATGTAAATCCATGGCTGATTCAGGTCAATGCATAACAAAAGCCACTACAATATTGTAATGTAATTAGCCTCCAACTAATAAAAAAAATGAAAATAAATAAATAAATAAATAAATAAATAATTCTACAAAAAGAGAGAGAGAGGAGACCAGACACACATTACTACAAGAGAGAAGCACCCATGGCAAACTTAAAGAAGTGCAGCTTGCCAGAATTAGAAAGGAGCCCACACACCACATCTGGAGAATAGCCCCACACACATTGCAACTATTGAGGGAAATCCCTGCCCAATGCAACTAGAGAGGAAACCCCAACCACAGCTAGAAAATTGATGTATAGACCCACACTGTGACTAAAGAGGAGCCTTCGGGATTAAACTTGATTGTAAACCCCACCACAAGACAGCAGCCCCTTGCCAACTACAACTACAATAACAATTGCAACAACTCGAAGGAGCTACCACACCACAGCTAGAGAGAAACACAAACACAGTGCACATAGAGAGAGCTCCTGAATTCAAGTAATATGTTGACCACGAGCCACAGCAAGAGATGAGCCTGCACACTGCATCTGGAGAAGAGGTCCCTATATACCACAATGACTGAGGAACACCACTGCCCAATGCAAATAGAGAGGAACCACCGAGTCCTTTGCTGCAACACAAGAGGAGTCACTGGCCACAATGACAAAGGAGACCCCAAAAAAACTGGAGACGTGTCCCCCGCCACCAGTAGACTTGATTCCACTAAGACATAAACCATAGAGTGCAACCCCTCTGACTCAAATAGAGAAGACCTCCCTGAAGTAACTTCTCAGGAGGCCCTCACAAGTAGAGAGGAGTAACCACATTAAAATTTGTGAGGAACACCTACTTCCAAAAGAAGAGCAGACACCTCTTCAGAGGCTCCCATCACAACCTAAGAGGAGGGACCACTTAAAGTCCAGAAGAGCCCTTAGTCAACAGCCACAACTAAAGAGGAGGACTCTGTCGCTAGTTGAGAGAAGCCAGTGGCTACAATGAAAGAGGATGCCCCTAGACATCACAACTAGAGAGGGGTCAGTCTGCAACAAATATGGAAGAGCCCCCCACGACACAATAAAGGAGGCCCTTTCACATTGCAATGAGAGAGAACTCTATTCAGACACTGCCACTAAAGTGCCCCTTACCATAACTAGAAAGGAGCCCGCATATCAAAACTAGAGATTAGCCCACCAGCATACAACTAGAAAAGAGCAGCCACACCACAGCTAGAGATAATCCTCCACCACAACTAGAGAGGAGACCACAATGAAATTCATGAGGAGCTCACCATCACATCACAACTTGAAAGAAACACCCATGCCACAGGTAGAGAGGAGGCCCCAACCACAACTAGAGAGGAACCCCCCACTGAAACTTGAGTGAAGACCCCTGCTTCATCTTGACAGGATCTGCTACCTCCTTTAGAGGAGCCCCAAGCCCCCATACCAAATTGATATGTTACTCCTGAAAAAAACACAGAGGAGCACACCACGAAAAGTATATAGCTGCCCCTACCAAAACTCGAGAGCCCCGGAAACACTGCAAGTAGTTTGGAGTCCCCTGCCACAACAAGAAAATTGCACCCGGCCACAACTAGAGCAGATCCTGCACATCAAAACTAGAGAGAAGCTCCTGAAAACTAGACAGGAGCTCCAGGAAGTCTACTTAGAAAGGAACCTGCCAGCACAACAATAGGCAAGCCTCCAGCATAGCTCTAGAGGAGCCTGCATTCCTCATGCAGAGAGGAGCCCCATACACTGCAACTATTGAGGAAAAGTCCTGCCCTACACAACTAGAGAGGAGCTCACTCCACAACTAGAGACTGACCACCTGTAACAACTAGAGAGGGTAAACTCCACCAAAATTTCTGAGGAACTCCTAGTGCCAAAGGTAGAGGGAGCCTCTCCAATGTAGCCACCCTCGCCCCTAACAGAGCACACAGCCCCATAAATCCAGAGGAGTCCTACATCACAACTCAAGAGGATCCCCAATACACTGCTGCAAATCGAGAGGTGGCACCAAAAGTACTCGAGAGGAACTCTGAGTCCCCTGCTTAAATTCAGGAGGAGCTCTCACAGCAAATTGAGATAAGACCTCAGCAAAACTAGAGAAGAGCACCACACCACCACAAAAGGAGAATCCAGGCACATATCACTACAAGAGAGGAACACCCACAGCACAAATAGAGCCGTGCAACTTGCCGCAATTAGAAGCCCACACACCACTTCTAGAGAAGAGCCCCACCGCACATTGCAACTATTGTGGAAAGCCCCTGCCCAACACAGAGAGGAGACCTCCACTTCAACTGGAGACTTGATGAACCACCACAAGTAGAGGATTACCTCCACTGTAACAAGAGAGAAGCTTTCTGGATAAAACTAGATTGGAAACCACACAACAACTAGAGATCAGCCCCTTGTCAATAGCCACTAGAGCAATGACTGTAACAACTCCAAGGAGTCACCACATTACAGCTAGGGAGAAACCCTTAGTAGAGTGCAACTAGAGAGAGCCCCTGGCCACAACTAGTGTGTTTACCAGGCGCCACAACTAGAGAGGAGCCTGCACACAGCACGTGGACAAGAGTTACCCACATCTCACAATGATTGAGAAACAACCATAGAGGAACCAATGAGTCCGTTGCTGTAACACGAGAGGAGCCACTGGCCACAGTGACAGAGAAACTACCCACCAAAGCTGAGAGGTTTCCTCAGCCACAAGTACAGTGGGATCCACCACTTCACACATAGAGAGGAGCCCCCTGAAATAACTCAACAGGAGACCCTCACAAGTAGAGACGAGCAATCACACTACAGTTTTGAGAAACACCTAGTGCCCAAAGAAGACAGGAACCCCTGCAGAGTCCCCCATCACAACCTAAGAGGAGGGACCATTGCAAATCGAGGAGCCCTAAGTCAACTTCCAGAGCTCAAGAGGAGGTCTCCACTGTTACTCGAGAGAAGCCACTGGCCACAATGCGAGAGGATGTCCCAGGCATCATACCTAGAAGGAATCTCTCTGCAGCATATAGATGACCCCCCCCCACCAAGAAATAAAGGAGGCCCTTGGAGAAAGAAATGGCAACCCACTCCAGTACTCTTGCCTGGGAAATCCCATGGATGGAAGAGCCTGTAGGCTACAGTCCGTGGGGTCGCAAAGAGTCGGACACGAGTGAGCGACTTCACCTTCAACTTCATTCACCTGAACATTGCAATGAGCAAGGACTCACTGCAGATATGGCAACTAAAGAGCCCCTCACCACTAGAAAGGCGTCCACACACCAGAACTAGAGAGTAAGAAAGGAGCAACCATACTGCAGCTGGAGAAAATCCCCCACCACAGCTAGAGAGGACCCCCCACTGATACTCAAGAGGAGCTCACGAGCACACTGCAAATAGAAAGTAACCACACCACAGCTGGAGAAAATCCCCAATCACCAATAGAGAGGAGCCCACCACCAAAACTCAAGAGAAGTCCCCTGCTTCATCTCGACAGGATCCACTGCCTCATTTTAGAAGAGCCCTGAGGCCCCACAGAAAATTGATATCTGCTTCCTGAGACAAATAGAGAGGAATCCACCACTGCAAATACAAAGAGGCCCCCACAACAATTCGAGAGCTCCATGAACACCACAACTAGCTAGGAGTCCTTTACCACAATAAAAAATACTGCACCCTGCCACCACTAGAGAGGAGCCCTCACAACTAGAAAGGAGCCCCTGGAAGTTGACTTAGAGAGGAGCCAGCTGGCACAATAGACAATCATCCCACCACAATTCCAGAGAATCTCCATTCCTCACGTGAAGAACAGCCTCCCACCATAATTCCAGATGAACCTCCCACCAAATTCGAGAGGTGTCCCCTGCAGCAACTGGAGAGGTGCCTCCCACTAACACTGGTGAGGAGACCCAGTCATAAGTTTAGGACTCCATGTATGCACCCTGCAACAAACTTAGAGCCCACTGCCAAAACTAGAAAGGATCAACCCTCCGAAACTGTAGAGGAGCCTGCACCCCACAACTAGAGAGGAGCCCACCTGACATAACTAAGAGTTGACCCCTGACACCAAATAGAGAGAAGCCCCATGCTGCAGGTGTGTAGCCACCCACACATCACAACTAAATAGAAGCCACTCTGAACTATGCTACTTGAGAGGTTCCACTCCACCACAATTCCAGAGAAGGACCCACCTCAGCTCAAGAGTAACACCAAGGCCCCTGTTGCAACTCCAGAGGAGTCCCCCAACACAACTAGAGAAGATCCCACACACTGCAACAAGAGAGGAGTCCACCTGGATACCACGTGTAGAAAGAGGACCTGCACTCCACAACTAGAGAGAAGCAATCTTGCCCACCACATCTAGAGTGGAGGTTCCACACCACTACTAGAGAGCAGCACCTCAAACCACAAATAGAGATGGACCAGCAAACGGATCCTAGAGAAGAGCTGCACAGCATAATGCAACAAGACAGAAGTTCAAACTCCACAACTAGAGGGGAATTCCCCAGGCACAGCACAGCTAGGGAGGAGCACCTCAACACATCACATATAGAGAGAAGCCCAACTGCCAAACCTAGAGTTGAATACAGGTCACAACTAGGTAGTTGACACTCAGGTGCAACTAGTGAGGAGCACACCACTGCAACTAGAGAGGTGCCCCACCCCCCATATGTCACATGTTGAGTGGAGAACCACTGACATGACTAGACGGGACACCCCTGCCACAGGTAGATAGGAGCCCGCCCCACACATCAAAATTAGAGAAAAGTGCACAGGCACATAACAACTAGACTGGAACTCCCACATGGATCATAATGAAAGAGGAGGCCCACAGTGCTACTAGAGAGGAGATACTTGCCACAACTATAATGTAGGTTCCTGCACATCACAACTAGAAAAAGTGCCCCTTCACATCACAACCAGAGAAGAGCCACCCCCATCACAACTAAGAAGAGCACACTGCCACAAATAGAGAGGATCCCAACTTCCACAAATAAAGAGGACCCCCCCACCACAACTATAGAGGAGTCTGCAAATTACAAATAGAGAGGAGGCAACCCACCAAAAATAGAGTGGACCCACACTGCTACTAGAGTGGAGCTCCATGCCACCTCTAGAGAGTAGCCTCTTGCACATGGCAATTATACAGGGTCTAGCCTACACATGGCTACTAGAGAGGATCTGCCCCACTGCAGCTCGAGAGGAGGCTCCACTGCAACTCTAAAGGAACCTCAAGTCACTTGCTACAACTCAAGAGGAACCCTGATTTCCCCATTGCACCTCCCAAGGACCCTGAGTCCCTGTTGTAACTTGAGAGGAGTCACCACCAGAACTCAAGAGGAGCTCTGATTCCCTGTCTCAGCTCAAAATGAGCCTTCCATGGCAACTTGAGAGGAACTCCAAGTTGTGCACTGTACTCAAGAGTGAAACCGAGTACCCTCAGCAACTCTAGAGGAGCCCCAAGTCAACTGATGTAACTCGATAGAGAACCCAAGTTACCCACTGCAACTCAAAAGAACACTGAGACCCAGCTGCACTTCAAGAGGAGGCACCACTAGAACTCCAGAGGAGCTCTGAGTCCCCTGCCTCAACTCAAGAGTTCTCACAGCAAATCGAGATAAGACCTCAGCACAATTAGAGAGGAGCACCACACTACCACAAGAGATGAGCCCAGGCACACATCACTACAAGAGAGGAGCACCCACAGAACAATTAGAGAAGTGCAGCTTGCCACAACTAGAGAGGCTAGAGAGGAGCCCACACACCACATCTGGAGAAGAGCCACACCACACATTGCAACTACTGAGCAAAATCCCTGCCCAATGTTGCTAGAGAGGAGACCCCCACAACAACTAGAGATTTTACACTCACCACAATTTCAGAGTTGACCCCCACTGCCTCTAGAGTGGAGCTTTCTGGTTAAAACGAGATTGAAAACCTCAGAACAACTAGAGAGTAGCCCCTTGCCCACAGCAACTAGAGCAACAATTGCACCAACTCAAAAGAGCCACCATATCATCACTAGAGAGAAACCCCTAGTACAGTGCAACTAGTGAAAGCCCCTGGCTACAACTAGTGTTTTGACCATGCATTGTAATGGGAGAGGAACCTGCACACAGCATCAGGAGAAAAGTCCCCTGCATACCACAATGACTGAGGAACACCACTCCCCAATGAAACTAGAGAGGAACCACAGAGTCCTTTGCTGCAACACAAGAGGAGCCACTGGCCACAATGACAGAGGAGCCCACCACCGAAACTTGAGAGGAGACCCCTGCTTCATCAAGGTAGGGCATGCTGACTCCTTTTAAAGGAGTCCCAAGTTCCCACAGCAAAATGATATGTGCCTACTGAGACAAATATAGTGGAGTCCAACACCACAAGTACAGATGTGCTCCCACCAAAACTCGAGAGCCCTGTGAACACCACACTGCAATGAGATTGAAGTCCTCTGTCAAAACAAGAAAGTTGCACCCTGACACAACTAGAGAGAAGCTCACACATCACAACTTTAGAGAAGCCCTGCACATCTAGACAGGAGACCCTGGAAATCTACTTAGAGAATAGCCTACTGGCACAAAAATACACAAACCTCCAGAAACAACTCCAAAGGAGGCTGCATTCCTCATGTGGAGAAGACCCCCCTACACACCACAACTATTTAGGAAAAGCCCACCCAATGTAACTAGATAGGATCTCTCTCACCACAACTAGGGATTTGAACATCCATCACAACTAGACAGGTTCAAACCCATCAAAATTTCTGGGAACCCCTAGCACCAAAGATAGGGAAAACCTCCCATGTGGAGCCACCCACATCCCAACCAGAGTGGACACAGATCTGCAGTTTGAGAGGATCCCTCCACAACAACTCAAGGTGAGCCCACTGGATATCATATATATTGAGGAGCCCTTCTGCTGCTAATAGACACAAACCTCACACTACAAGTATAGTGTAGCTTGCACAACACAAATAGAGAGAATTGAGTCAACCACAAATACAGAGTTGACCACGACCACAACTAGAGCAAAGATCCATGCTGAAACCAGTGAGTAGACACTCATACATTGCAGCAACACAGGAGCCATCCTGCACATCCCCGCTAGAGATGAGTTGCCCCAAGACTACACGAGAGGAGGATTCATTGCAAATTGAGAGGAAACCTGAGTACCCCCAAAATAAAGGGACACCAAGTTCCATGCCATGACTTAGTAAGAATCCTGAGTTCCCACTGCAACTGGAGAGGAGTTCTGAGTCCCCTGTTGCAACTGGAGAGAAACCCCAAGTTTCCTGCCAAAACTCAATAGGAACCCAGAGTTCCCTGGCTCAAGCCAAAAGGAGGCCCAACTCCCCTTCTGCAACTCGAGAGTAACTCTGAGTTCCCCGTTGCAACTCGAGACAAGCCTCAAGTCCCCTGATACAGCTCGGGAAGATTCTCAAGGCCGCCACCAAAACTAAAGAGGAACTGTGAGAATCCACCTCAGTTGAAGAGGAATCCTATTCTCCATCATGAGGAGAGCACATGGCAACAACAAAAGAGGCACTTCCCCACAACAGCTGGAGATGATCACCTCACCACAGATAGAGAGGAGCCCCCAGGACATCACACCTAAAAAGGAGTCACTCTGCCACAAATAGAAATGATTCCACAGAAATAACTTGAGAGGAGCTCCTCAAGATTAGAGTGGAGCAATTCTACGAAAATCAAGTGAGGAGACCGCAGTGCCAAAAGTACAGAGGACACCCTACCCCACGGAGACAACCCACCACATCTCAAGAGGAGGCATCGCTGCAACTCAATAGGAACTCTGAGTCACCTGCCTTAATTCAAGAGAAGCCTTCCATAGAAACACAAGAGGAAACTTGAGTTGCACACTTTACACAAGAGGAACACTGAGTACCCAACACAACTCGAGAGTAGACCCAAATCCACTGCTGAGACTCGAGAGGAACCCCAAATTCCCCACTGCAACTTGAAAGGAACCTGAGGACCCTGCTAACACACAAAAGGAGGCAACACCAGAACTCAAGAGGAGCTCTGAGTCCCCTCCCTCATCTCAAGAGGAGCTATAACAGCAAATTGAGATAAGATCTCAACAGAATTAGAAAGGAGCACCACACCAAATCAAGAGAGGAGCCTAGGCACACATCACTACAAGAGAGGAGCATCCATGGTATAATTAGAGAAGTGCAACTCGACACACCTAGAGAGGAGCCCACACACCACATCTGGAGAAGAGTACCCACCTATTGTAACTATTGAGGAAAACCACTGCCCAATGCGACTAGAGGAGACCCCCACCAAAACCAGAGACTTGACAACCCACCACAACTAGAGAATTGACCCACAAAGCAACTAGAGAGGAGCCTTCTGGATAAATTTATATTTTGAATCCCACCACAACTAGAGAGTACCCCCTTACCCACTACAACTAGAGTAACGACTGCAACAACTCAAATGGGCCACCACAGCACAAGTAGAGAGAAACCCAAGTACAGGGTAAGTAGAGAGAGCCCCTGACCTCAACTAGTATGTTGACCATAAGCCAGAGTGAGAGACAAGTCTGCACACCACATGTGGAGAAGAGTGCTCTGAATACTGCAAAGACTGAGGAACACCACTGTTTAATGCAAATATAGAGAAACCACCAGGTCCTGTGTTGCAATATAAGAGGAACCACTGTTTAAAATGACAGAGGAGATCCCAACAAAACTGGAGAATTTTCCCCACCACCAGTAGACAGGGGTCCACCAAGACATCAAACACAGAGAGGAACCTCTCTGCTGCAAATAGAGAAAAAAAAAACCCTGAAGCAACTGGAGAGGAAGCCCTCACAAGTAGAGAGGAGAATCCATGTTAAAATTTGTGATGAACACCTACTGCCAAAAGAAGAGTGGATGCCCCTGCGGAGGACCCCACCACAACCTAAGAGGAGCGATTATTGCCAACCTAAAGGAGCCCCAAATCCACTGCCACAACTCAAGAGAAGAACTCTGAGGCCACTCGAGAGAAGTCAGTGGCCACAATGAGAGAGGATGACCCCAGACATCATACCTAGAGAGGAGTCACTCTGAAACAAATATAGAAGAGCCCCCCCCCAACTGCAACAAGAAAGGAAGCCCCTGCATATTGCAAGGAGAGAGGACACCCCTCAGACACTGCAACTAAAGAGACCCTCACCATAATTACAACGGAGCCTGAACAGCACAACTAGAGATTAGCCCACCAGAACACCACAACTAGAAAGGAGCAGTCACACACAGTTAGAGATATTCCCCCGCCAGAACCAGAGAGGAGGCCCCACTGATACACATAAAGATCTCACCAGCACAAGGCAAATAGAAAGAAACCCCCATGCCACAGGTAGAGAGGAGTCTCTGACCACAGCTAGAGAGGAACTCCCCACCAAAACTCTAAAGGGGACCCCTGTTTCATTTTTACAGCATCCACCCCCTACTTTTAGAGGAGTCCCAAGCCCCCACTCCAAATTTATATGTTCCTCCTGAGAAACACATGGGAGAGCACACCACCACAAGTACATAGTTGCCCCTACCACAACTCAAGAGTCCCGTGAACCCTGCAAGTAGCTTGGATTTCCCAGCCACAAGAAAGTTGCATCCTGCCACAACTAGAATAGACCCCCCACACATCAAAACTAGAGAGAAGCCCACAACAACTAGACAGGAGACCTGGGAAATCGACTTAGAGAGGAGACTGGCAGCCCAACAATATGCAAGCCTTGACCCATAGCTCCAGAGGAGCCTGCATTTCTTGTGTGGAGAATAGCCCCAAACACCTCATCTATTGAGGAAAAGTCCCGCCTTACTCAACTAGAGACGAGCTCACTCAATACAACTAGAGATTGACCAGCTGTCACAACCAGAGAGGGTAAGCTCCAGCAAAATTGCTGAGGAAATCCTAGCACCAAAGGTAGAGTGAACCTCCACAGTGCAGCCAACCAAACCCCAACCAGAGAGGACACCGCCCTGTGAATCAAAAGGAGCCCTCCACCACAACTCAAGAGGGGCCCGCTGGACATCAAGGATAGAGAGGAGCCCTTCTGCTGCTAACAGAGATGAACCTCACAGCACAACAGGAGAGGAGCTTGCACACCACAACTAGAGAGAATCAAACCCACCACAACTACAGAGTTGACTCTGACCATATCTAGAGTAAAGACCCATGCCAAATTAATAAGCAGCCACCCGACATTGCAACAAGACAGGACGCAACCTGTACATCCCTACAAGAGATGAGACGCTCCAAGAGAGCTCAACAGGAGGTCCCATGGCAACTCAAGATGAACCCAGAACCACCCCCCGAACTCAAGAGGAACCCTGAGTTTCCCACCACAGCTCGAGTGGAACCTTGAGTCCCTCACTGCAACTCAAGAGGAAACTGAGATCCTGCTGAAACCCTAGAGGAGCTCTGAGTCCCCTGTTACAACTAGACTAGAACCCTGAGTCTCCCGCCACAACTCGAGAGTAACTCTACGTTCCCAGATGCAACTCGAATTGAGACCCAAGTCCCTTGTTGCAACTTGAGGAAACCCAAGTTTCCTGCTGGGAGGCATACTCCCCTGCTGCAATTCAAGAACAACCCCTAGTTCCCCACTGAAACTCAAGAGGAACCTCGAGTTCTCCATCTCAACTTGAGAGGATTCTCAAATCCCCTGTGGTAACATGAGAGGAAAACCAAGTTCCCAGATACAACTAGAGAGGAGGCCCGACCCCCCTGCTGCAACTCGCGAGGAAACCTGAGTTCTTGATGACAACTTGGAACGAGTCCCAAGCCCCCTGATGCAACTTGAGAGGATTCCCAATGTTCCCAAGGAAATTCAAGAGGAACTGTGAAAATCCACCCTAATTCAAGAGGAGTCATATTCTGCATCATTAGGGGAGCCTCTGGCAACAAGTCAGTGACACTCCCCCACCAGAGTTGGAGAGGATCCCCTCACCACAGCTAGAGAGGAGGCCCCAGGACATGACACCTAAAAAGAAGCCACTGTGCCACAAATAGAGATGAGTCCACTGAAGTAACTGGAGAGGAGCCTCTCACAATTAGGGATGAGCAATCCAAAAAACACTAGTGAGGAGAACCCAGTGACAAAACTAGAGAGGACTTACCACTCACGGAGACAACCCACCACAACTAGAGAGAAGGCATGACCAAAACTCGACAGGAGCTCTGAGTACCCTGACTAAACTCAAGTGCAACCTTCCACAGCAACTCGAGAGGAACTCCGAGTTCCACGCTGTACAAAAGAGGAACGCTGAGTATCCACCACAACTTGAGAGAAGCCCCGAGTCCACTACTGCAAATTGGGAGGAAACCCAAGTTCCCACTACAACTTGAAAGGACCCCGAGCCCCTTGCTGTAGTTCAAGAGGTGGTGCCAGAAGTGCTCAAGAGGATCTCTGAGTCCCCTGCCTCAACTCAAGAGAAGCTCTCACAGCAAATTGAGATAAGACCTCAGCACAACTAGAGAGCAGCACCACACCACCACAAGAGAGATGCACAGGCACACATCACTAAAAGAGAATATCATCCATGGCAAAATTAGAGATGTGCAGCTTGCCATATTAGAGAGGTGCTCACACACAATATCTGGAGAAGAGAACCATTGCAACTATTGAGGAAAACCCCTGCACAGCGCAACTAGAGAGAACTCCACCACAACTAGAGACTTCACCACCCACCACAAATAGAGAGTTACTTTCACTGTAACAAAAGAGGAGCCTTCTGGATAAAACCAGATTGGAAACCCCACTACAGCTAGAGAGTAGCCCCTTGCCAACAGCAACTAGAGTAAAGACTGTAACAATTTGAAGAGGTTCTTCAACACAACTAGAGAGAAACACCTAGTACAGTGCAACTAGAGAGAGTCCCTGGCAACAACTAGTGTGCTGATCAGGGGCCAAAACGAGAGACAAGCCAACACACAGCATCTGGTCAAGACTGCTGCACATCCCACAATGATGGAGGCACACCACTGTCCAACACAACTAGAGAGGAACCATTGAGTCCTTGCTGCAACCCAAGAGGAGCCACTGGCCACAATGACAGAGGAGCTACCCACCAAAACTGCAGAGGTTTCCTCAGCCACAAGTACAGAAGAATCCACCATGATTTCACACGTAGAGAGGAGCCCATCTGCTGCAAATATAGATGAGCCCACTGAAGAAACTCAAGAGGAGGCCCTCAGAAGTGGAGGAGCAATCATGCTATAGTTTTGAGGAACAATTAGTGCCAAAAGAAGAGAAGACCACCCTGCAGAGCCCACCATCATAACCTAAGATGAGGGACCATTGTTAATTGAGGATCCCAGTGTCCACTGCCACAACACAAGAGAAGTACTCCATGGCTGCTTGAGAGAAGCCACCAGCCAAAATGCGAGATGATGCCCCAGACATCATACCTAGAGAGGAGTCACTCTGTGACAGATATAAATGAGCCCCCACCCACGAAAATAAAAGAAGGCCCCTGCACATTGCAATGAGAGGACTCACCAGATATATTGCAACTAAAGAGCTCCTCGCCATAACTAGAAAGGAGGCTGCACACTGCAATTAGAGAGTAGCACACCAGCACACCACAAATACAAAGGAACAACCACACCACAGTTAGAGATAATCCCCCACCACAACTAGAGAGGAACCCACACTGATACTCAAAAGGAGCTCACCAGCACACCAAAACTATAAAGAAACCCCCAAGCAACAGGTAGAGAGGAGGCCCCAACCACAACAAGAAAGGAGCCCCCACCAAAACTCGAGAGGAGCCCCTTACTTCATCTCGATAGGAACTGCTACCTCCATTTAGAAGAGCCCTAAGGGCCAACAGCAAATTGATATGTGCCTACTGAGACCATTCGAAATGAGTCAACCACCGCAAGTACAGAGGTGCCCCCACAACAACTTGAGAGCCCCATGAACATTACAGCTAGCTTGGAGTCCCCTGCTGCAACAGAAAACTTGAACCCTGCCACAACTAGAGATGAGCCCACACAACACAACTACAGAGAAGACCCGCAAATTAGACAGGAGCTGCGGAAAATCAACTTAGAGAGGAACCCACTGGTGCAAAAATACACAAGCCTCCCACCAAAATTTCAAAGCAGACTGCATTTCTCATGTGGAGAAGATCCCCATACAAAGTGAAGCTATTGTGGAAAAGCCCCACCCAACGCAATTAGACAGGTGCTCCCTCGCCCCAAATAGATACTTGACCACCCATCACAAGTAGAGAGGGTTAACACCACCAAAGTTAGTGAGGAAACCCTAATGCTAAAAGTAGAGAATACCCCACACCATGGAGTCCCCCACAGGACAAATGCGAGAGGAGGTACAACTGCAACTCAAAAGGAGGTCCGAGTACTTGAGCAGAAACTCTAGAGGAGCCCTACAATGCAACTCGAGAGAATCCACCTTCCACATTTAGAGGATCCTCTGGGTATCACATCAAGAGAGGAACTCCCATGGCACAATTATGTAAGTGCAGCTTGCCACAAGTAGAGAGGAGACTGCATGCTGCATCTTGAGGAGAGTCCCCCACATACCACAATGATTGAAACACCACTGCCCAAGGCAACTAAACTGGAACTGAGTCATTTGCTGAAACATGAGAGAAGCCACAGTCCGCAATGACCGAGGATCCCCTCACCAAAACTGGGGAGGTTTCCCTCACCACAAGAAGAGAGGAGTCCACCAAGACATCACACATAGAGAGGAACCTCTCTGCTGAAAATAGAAATGAGACTCCTGAAGCAACTTGAGAGGAGGCCCTCACAAATAGCGAGGAGTAGTGACACTAAAATTTATGAGGAAAATCTAGTGCCAAAAGAAGAGAGGGCCTCCCTGCAGAGGCCCCCATCACAATATAAGAGCAGGGAACACTGCAACTCGAGAGGAGCCCCGAGTCCACTGCCACAACTCAAGAGAAGGACTCCACCAATACTCGAGAGGAGCCACAGGATGCAAAGCAAGAGGATACACCAAGATATCATACCTAGAGAGGAGTCACTCTGTGGCAAATATAGATGAACCCCCAAGCCCACCACAACAAGAAAGGAGGCCCCTGCACATAGTAATGAGAGATGACTCCCTTCAGATACTGCAACTAAAGAGACCCTCACCATAACTAGAAAGGAGCCCACACACCAGAACTAGAGAGTAGCCTGAGCACACCACAGCTAGAAAGGAGTTGTTGCCACACCACAGCTGCAGAAAATCTCCATCCACAACTAGAGAGGTGCCCCCCACTGATACTTGAAACGAGTTCACCAGAAAACTGCAACTAGAAAGAAAGCCCCATGCCACAGCTAGAGAGGAGTCTACGAACAGATTTAGAGTGGAGCCTACCTCCAAAACTCAAGAGGAGAAGCCTGCTTCATCTCGACAGTATCCACTGCCTACTTTTAGAGGAGCCCTGAGCCCCCAAAGCAAATTGATATGTGTCCCCTGAGACAAATAGAGAGGAGCCCACCACCACAAGTACAAAGAGGACCCCACCACAGCTCAAGGGCCCCGTGAACACTGTAACTACCATGGAGTCCTTTATCACAATAAGAAAGTTGCTCCACACTAGAGAGGAGCCCACATATCACAACTAGAGAGAGGTCCCCACAATTAGATAGGAACCCCTGGAAATAGACTCAGAGATGAGCTCATTGGAACAAAAATAGACAAGCCTCCCTCAACAACTCCAGAGGAGCCTGCATTACTCATATGGGTAATAATCCTATACACACTGAAACTATTTAGGAAAAGCCTCCCTATCAGATAGATGCCCACTGAAGCTTAAGAGGAGATCAGCAGCATACCACAACTAGAAAGGTGGTCTCACGGCACAGCTAGAGAAGAGTTCCCCACCATAATTTCAGATGAACTCTGCACAAAAACTCTACAGATGCCCCCTGCAGCAACTCAAGAGGTGCCTACCACTACAACTAGAGAGGAGCCCCATCAACAAGTTGAGAAACCCGTGCACCGTGCAACGAGCTTAGAGCCCACTGACACAGTTAGAAAGGATCAATCCTCCACAAGTGGAGAGGAGTCTGCACACCACAGCTAAAGGAAGCCCACCCAACATAGTTAAGAGTTGACCCCCACCCCAACTAGAGAGAAGTCCCATGCCACAGATTGTGTAGCCACTCACACATCGCAACTAAACAGAAGCCACCCTGCACATTGCTACTAGAGAGGAGCCACCCCACCACAATTCAAGAGGAGGAACCACCTTGGCTCGAGAGTAACACCAAGGTCCCTGACACAACTCCAGAGGAGTCCCACGCCAAAACTAGAGAGGAGACCACACAGTGAAGTGAGAGGAGCCCACATGGACACCACATGTAGAAAGGAGGACCTGCACCTGGCAATTAGAGAGGAGCAATCTCGCACACCACATCTAGAGAGGAGGCTCCACAACATTAATAGACAGTAGCCCCTCAAACCACAAATAGAGGTGAGCCAGCAAACTGCACCTAGAGAAGAGCCACATAGCATAATGCAAAAGACCGGAGTTACAAAATGGGGACTCCCCCAGGCACAGCACACCTAGGGAGAAGCACCCCAGCACATAACAACTAGAGAGAATTCCAACACCCAAGACTAGAGAGTTGAATACACACCACAACTAGATGGTTGACACTCAGGTGCAACTAGTGAGGAGAACACTGCTGCAACTAGAGAGGTGCCACCTGCCATACATTGCATCTAGAGTCTAGAATCACTGGCACAACTAGAGTGGACATCCTTGAAACAGGTAAATAGGAGCCCACCCCAAACATCACCATTAGAGAAAAGTGCCCATACACATGACAACTAGAGTGGAACTCCCACCTTTGCATTTAGAGAGGAAACCCCTGCTGCAATTAGAAATAAACCCTAATGAACATCGCCATTAGAGAGGAGCATACCCATATATCACAATTAGACAAAAGCCCCCTGACACAAGTAGAGAGGAGCCCACCATGTTACAACTAAAGAGGACGTCCACTAGTGCAACTAGAGATTAGCCTCCTGCACATCACAACTAGAAAAAGTATCCCTTCACATCACAACCAGAGAGGAGCCACCCCCATCACAATTAGAGATGAGCACTCTACAGCCATGAGAGAGGAGCCCAACTAACACAACTAAAGAGGAGCACCCCTGCCACATCTAGAGAGGAGCCTGTAAACAACAACTACAGAGGAGCTGACTCACCACAAATAAAGAGTAGAACCCCACTGCAACTAGAGGGGAGAGCATGGGGCACCCCATGCCACAACTAGAGAGTAACCTCCTGCACATTGCAACTAGACAGGGCCCAGCCTGCACATTGCTACTAGAGAGGATCCACCCCACTGAAACTTGAGAGGAGGAGCCAGCACAAATCTAAAGGAATCCTGAGTCACCTGCTGCAACTCAAATGCAACCCCAAGTTCCCCACTGCTGTTGAACAGGAGCCCTATGCTGCAATAAAGTAGGACACTCTGGCCAAATGACAGAAGAAACTCCACCCCCCGCCATTTCTGAAGTGGATTTCCCTGGCACAACTAAAGTGGACACCCCAGAATATCACACCCCAGAATAGAGAGAACCCCCTCTGCCACACATACAGACAAGCTCCCTGAAGTTAGTCAAGTGCAGTCCCTCAGCTGCTAATGGAGACAAACCTCACACCACAACTAGAGAGGAGCTTGCACACCACAACTAGAGAAAATCAAACCCACCACAACTACAGTTTACTCTGAAAACAGCTAGAGAAAATGCACATGTCAAAACAATTGATTAGCCACCCACAATTTTAATAAGCCAGGAGCAATCCTGCACATCCCTGCTAGGGAGGAACCGCCCCAAGACAATTTGAGAGGAGGTCCACCACCACTTGAGAGGAAGCCACATCACAGCTAGAGAGGAATCCTGAGTACCCCTTAACTTGAGAGGAACCCTGAGTTCCCTGCTATGGCTTGAGGGGAACCCTGAGTACCATGCTGCAACTCAAGAGGAACAGTGTGTTCTCGCTGCAACTTGAGAGGAGCTGAGTCCTCTGCTGCAACTGGAGAGGAACCCGGAGTTTCCCACCACAACTCAAGAGGAGCTCCAAGTTCCCAGCCGTAACTCGAGTGAAGCCCAATTCCCGTGTTGCAACTGGAGAGGAACCCTGCATGACCCGCTGCAACTTGAGAGGAACCACGAGGTTCCTGATGAAATTCAACAGGAGCCCTATGCAATAGCCAGAAAGAACACCTGACTATAATGACAGAGGAGCCCACCTGCCAAAACTGAAGTGGATTCCCCAGGTACAACAATAGTGGTGTCCCCCTAGACATCACACCTAGAGACAAGCCCCGCTGCTGCAAATAGAGATGAACTCCATGAAGTAAGTCGAGTGGAGTCCCTCACAACTAGGGAGAAATAACCCCACTAATATTAGTGAAGAACCCTTAGCACCAAAGGTAGAGAGGACCTCACCCTTGAGGTCACCCACACCCCAACCAGAGAGGACACAGTCCTGTAACTCGAGAGGAGACCTCCACCACAATTTGAGAGGAGCCCGCTGGACATCCCACATAGAGAGGAGCCCCTCTGCTTCTAATAGAGCTGAACCTTACAATATAACTAGAGAGGATCTTGCACACCACAACTGGAGAGAATTGAACCCACCACAACCACAGAATTGACCCTGACCACAACTAGAGAAAAGACCAATGTGAAAACTATTGGGTAGTCGCTGCACATTACAACAAGACAGCAGCCACCCTGCACAACTCTGCTAGAGACAAGTTGCCCCAAGACAACTCTAGAGGAGGCCCTACCGAAACTCGAAAAGAACCCTGAGTAATCACCAATTCGAGAGTAACACCTAGTTCCCTGCCAAAACTCGAGAGGGACCCTGATTCCCATGCTGCAAATCGAGAGGAACACTGACTTCCTGCCACAACGTGAGAGGAGTTCTGAGTCCCCTGCTGCAACTCGAGAGGAAACCCCTATATCCCCCTACAACTCGAGAAGAAACCCGAGGTCCCAGCTGCAAATCAAGTGTAGCCCAAAATACCCTGCTCCAACTCAAGAGGAACCCTGAGTACCAGCGTCAAACAGAGTGGAGGCCCAACTCCCCTGTTGCAACTCAAGATGAACTCCAAGATCACTGTCACAATTCTAGACATGTCCCAAGTCCCCTGATGCAACTTGAGAGGAACCCTGAGTTTCCCACCACAACTCGAGAGGAGTCCCGTTTCCATTAGAGGCAACTCGAGAGGAACCCCTAGTTCCCTGCTGCAACTCTAAAGGACCCTGAGCCCCCTGCTGAAACTCGAGAGGAGGCACCACCAGAACTCGAGAGGATCTTTGAGTTGCATGTCTCAACTCAAGAGGAGTTCTCATGGCAAGTCGAGACAAGACATCAGCACAGCTAGAGAGGAGCACAATGCCACAAGAGAGCACAACCACAAGAGAGGAGCACAGGCACACCTAACTATAAGAGAGGAGCAACCATGGCACAATTAGAGAAGTGCTGCTCGCCATTAGTAGGGAGGAGCCTGCACACCACATTAGAAGAACAGTCCCATGCATACCACAATGACTGACAAACTCCACTGCCCAAAGCAACTAGAGAGGAGCCACTGAGTCATTTGCTGAAACATGAGAGGAGCCCCTGGCCATAATAACATAGAATCCCCACACCAAAAACTGGAGAAGTTTCCCTCACCACAAGTAGAGAGAAGTCCACCAAGACATCACACATAGAGAGGAACCCCTCTACTGAAAAGAGAAACGAGCCCCCTGAAGTAACTTGAGAGGAGGCCCTCACAAATAGAGAGAAGCGACCACACTAAAAATGTGAAGAAAGTCTGGTTCCAAAAGAAGAGAGGACCTTCCTGCAGAGCCCCTCATCACAACCTAAGTGCAGGGACCACTGCAACTTGAGAGGAGTCCCAAGTCCACGGCCACAACTCAAGAGGATTCTGCTGATACTCTAAAGAAGCCGCAGGCCACAATACAAGAGGATGCATCCAGAAATCAGACCTAGAGAGGAGTCATACTGTGCAAATAAAGATGAGATACACCACCACAACAAGAAATGAGGCCCCCACACTTAGCAATGAGAGAGGACTCCCCTCAGATATAGCAACTAAAGAGACCCTCACCATAACTAGAAAGGAGCCTGCACACCACAATTACAGAGTAGCCCACCAGTGCAGAAAGGAGGAGCCACACCACAGCTGGAGAAAAACCCCCACCACAACTAGATGGGACCCCCCACTGATACTCAAGAGGAGCTCACCAGACCACCACAACTAGAAAGAAACCTCCATGCCACAGGTAGAGAGGAGTCCACAACCACAATTAGAGAGAAGCCCCCCACAGAAACTCAAGAGGAGAACCCTGCTTTATCTCAACAGAGTCTACTGCCTCCTTAAAGATGAGTCCCAAGCCCCCACAGCAAATGGATATGTGTCTCCTGAGACAGAAAGAAGCCCATCATCACAAGTACAAAGAGGCCCCCACCACAACTCAAGAGCTCTGGGAACACTGTGACTACCTTGGAAACGTTTGCCACAATAAGAAAGTTGCACCCTGTCACCACTAGAGAGGAACTCGCACATCACAACTAGAGAGAAGCCCCCCAAATCTAGACAGGATACCCTGGAAATTGAGATGAGCCTGCCGGCACAATAGACAAGATGCCCACCACAACTCCAGAGGGGCCTGCATTCCTCATGTAGAGAAGAGCCCCATACACACCACAACTGTTGAGGAAAAGCCTCGCCCAGGACAACTAGAGAGGAGCTCCCTCACCACGACTAGAGAGTTGACCATCTGTCACAACTAAAGAGGATCAACCCCAACAAAATAAGTGAGGAAGCCATAGCACGTTAAGTAGAGAAGACTCTCACGTGGAGCCCCCCACATGACAAAAACTAGAGAACACACATCCATAATTCAAAAGGAGGCCTGAGTACCCTACGGCACCTCTAGAGGAGCACTCCATCACAAATTGAGAGAAGACACTGTCCACAGTGTGAGAGGAGCCCTCCAGACATCACATCTAGAGAGGAGCCCATTCACTGCAAGGAGAGACAAGCCCCACACAACTAGAGACGAGACTCCCTGCAAGGTGCAGTGAGAGGGGAGTCCCCACAGACATTACAGCTAAAGAAAAGCACCTTACTACAACTAGAGAGGACCCTGCACACTGCAACTAGAAAGAGGCCACCATATTACAGCTATAGATGAGTCCACCACCATACCTAGAGGAAAGTCACTCACTAAAACTTAAATGGTGCTCACAAGCACAACACAACTAGAAAGGAGGCACCATGCCACAGCTAGAAGGGAGTCCCCACCACAATTACAGATGATTGTGTGTTAGCTTCTCAGCCATCTCCGATTCTTTGTGACACCATGGACTGTTTAGCTCAACATGCTCTTCTGTCCATGGGATTCTACAGGCAAGAATACTGGAATGGGTTGCCATGCCCTTCTCCAGGGGATCTTCCTGACCCAGTGATCAAATCCCGGTCTCCTGCATCCCAGGCAGATTCTTTACAATCTTATCCACCAGGGGCCTATGATGAAAAGTAAAAGTGAAGTCGCTCAGTAGTGTCCACCTCTTTCTAACCCCATGGACTATAGCCTACCAGGTTCCTGCATCCATGGGATTTTCCAGGCAATGTTACTAGAGTCGGTTGCCACTTCCTTTTCCAATTACATATGAGCCCCCCCCCAAACCTTGAGTGGTTCCCCCTACATCAACTTGAAAGGTGATTCCTGATACAACTGGAGAGGAGCCCCAGCCACAAGTTGAGTGATCCATGCACCTTGAAGCTAGCTTAGAGCCCCCTGTCACAGCTGAAAAGGAGCACCCTTCCACACCAGAGAGAAGTCTGCACAACATAACTAGAGTAAAGGTCCCCACAACTAGAGAGGAGCTTCCACTCGGGTCACAATAAGAGACGAGCCCCACACAACAAGTAGAGGGGAGAACCCCATGGGAACTAGACATTAGCCTTGCTGATCATTGCCACTAGAGAGAAGCACACCAACACATTACAGCTAAACATAAGCCCCCTGCTACGAGTAGAGAAGAGGCCAACACACCACAACAAAAGAGGATGTCCCTTGCCACAGTTAGCCTATTCCTTCAACTTGCAACTGGAAAAAGCGCCCCTCCACATCACAAGCAGAGAATAACCACCATCACCACAGTCAGAGAGGAGCACTCCATCACAACTAGAGAGGAATCCCCATACCACAACTAAAGAGGACCCCCCACCCCCCCACAACAACTGTAGAGGTGTCTGAAAACCACAGTTAAAGAGGAACAGAAACAACAATGTCACTTGATCCCCACTGCAACTAGAGTGGAACCCCATGCTGTAACTATACAGTAGTCTACCACAAATCACAACTAGACAGGAACCAGCATGCTAATCATTAATAGAGGAGCTGCCCCATGTAGATCGAGAGGAGGCTCCTCCACAAATCTAAAGGAACCCCAAGTCACCTGCCACAACTCAAGGAGCACCCTGAGTCCCCCACTGGAACTCGACTGGAGCCCTTTGCCATCACAAGGAAGGAACCCCCAGTGAGAAAGGCAGAGGAGCTCCCCATGAAAAATGCATGATTCCCCTGCCAAAACTAGAGAGGAGCCTTCTGGCACAAATAGAGACAAGGACACTTAAGTAACTCAGGAGAAGCCCATCACAACTAGAGCAGAACAATTCCGTGAAAACGAGTCAAGAGCTCCAACAAGTAGAGTGAACACCCTCCCCACAGAGAACCCCTAGAGAAGGCAATAGCACAATGTGAGTTGAGCATCAAATCCCCTTCTGAATTTGAGAGGAGGCCTATGCCACAACTCAAGAGAAGCCCATGGCCACAATGAGAGAGGAACCCACCTGCCAAAACTAGAGAGTACCCCCCTATCACAACTAGAGAGAAGACCCCAGACATCACACCTAGCAACTAGAGACGAGCACGATCCTGCAAGGTGAGTAGATGCTCCTACAAAGGTCAGAGAGGAACAAACTCACAAAAACTGGTGAGTAGACCACATGCCACAAATAGAGAGCAGATTCTTGAACGTTGACATTTGAGAGGAGCATTCCAACATGTGGCAATTAGACAGAAGTCTCCTGCCAGAACAAGAGAGGAGGCACAGATGCCACAACTAAAGGGGGGGGCATGCCAAAATTAGAGAGTGGGCTCAGGGATATTGAGCCTGGAAAGAGTGCCTGTGCAAATCACTCCCAGAGAGAAAATCCCCACCATCATTTGAGAGGAACACCCCACTGCAACTCTAGAGGTGGCCCCCGAACACCACAACTAGAGAAGACCTCCCTTAACACAACTCGAGAGGAGCCTGGGCACCACAATTAGAGAGGAGCCCACACAACACAACTCGAGTGGAGGCACCAACTTAACTTGAGAAGAACAACATGTCCCCCGACACAACTCAAGCGGAGTCCTCCACCACAACTAGGGAAGAGCCCACACACGGCAACAAGAGAGGAGCCCACCCAGACACTGCATGTAGAAATGAGGCTCCACACTGTGCCCCTAGAGAGAAGCAATCTCCCCCACCACATCTAGAGAGGAGTTTCCACTCCAATACTAGAGAGTATTCCCTCAAACAGCAAATAGAGATGAGCAAGCAAATTTCACCTAGAAAGGAGGAGCACAGCATAATGCAACAAGACAGGAGTCCCCACTCCACGACTAGAGAGGACTCCCCCAGGAAGGGTACAACTAGGAAGGAACACCCTGGCGCATCACAACTAGTGTGAAGCCCAACTGCCAAAACTAGGGAGCCCAACAAGCCAAAAAGAGAGAATTGACATTCAGGTGTAACTAGTAAGGAGCATATCACTGCAACTACAGAGCTTCCACCCCCATCTTAATTTTCAACAAGAGTGGATCATCACTGCCATAACTGCAGTGGGCAACTTTTCCCCAGATAGGTAGAAGACCACCCAACACATCACGATTAGAGAAAGGTGCCCATGCACATCAAAACTAGAGTGGAATTCCCACATGTATCATAACGAAAGAGGAGGCCAACACTGCAACTGTAGAGGAGACCTGGGCAACAACTAGAGATAAGCTCCCCTGAATATCACCATTAGAGAGCAGCATACCCACACATAACAATTAGACAGAAGCCCTCTACCATGAGTTGAGAAGCCCAACATGCTGCACCTAAAGAGGACTCCCACTACCACAACCACACCACACCTCCTGCACACCACAACTAGAAAAAGCGCCCCCACTAATAACAACCAGAGATATCCACACCAATAACAATTTGAGAATACTTTACTGCAACTGCATAGGAGCCCAACTACCACAGCTAAAGAGGTGCCCACCTGGCACAACTAGAGGGGAGTCTGCAAACGACAACTAGAGAGGAACTGACTTACCACAAATAAAGAGTGTGCCCCCACTGCAACTAGAGTGGAACCCTACGCCACAACTAGAGAGTAGCCTCCTGCATATTCCAGCTAGACAGGTTCCAGCCTACATATCACTAATTGAGAGTATCTGCCCCACTGCAGCTTTAGAGGAGCCCCCATCACAAGTCTAAAGGAACCCTGAGTCACTTGCTGTAACTCAAGAGACATCCTGAATTCCCCACTGCAATTTGACAAGAGCCCTCGGCTGTAACAAGAAAAAGTGTCAATAGCCAAAATGACAGAGGGGCTCCCTGTCCAAAACTGAAGCGGATTCCCCTGGAACAACTAGAGTGGAGTCATTCAGGACATCACACCTAGAGAGAAGTCCCATCTGCCACAAATACAGACGGGCTTCCTGAAGTAATTCGAGTGGTGTCCCTCACAACTAGAGAGCAGCAATCCCACTACAATTAGTGAGGAACACCTAGCACCAAAAGTATAGGCGACCTCCCCTGTGGAGCCAATCACACTCCTACCACAGGGGACACAGCCCTGCAACTCAAGAGCCCTCCATCACATCTTGAGAGGAACCCACTAGAAATCACACATAGAGAGGAGCCCCTTTGCAGCTAAGAGACAAACTTCACACCACAAATAGAGAGGAGCTTGCACACTACAACTAGAGAGATTCAAACCCACCATAACTACAGAGTTGACCCTGACCACAACTAGAGAGAAGTCTCATGCCAAAATTAGTGAGTAGCCACATGCACATTGCAACAAGACAGGAGCCACCCTGCACATCACTGCTAGAGTTTAATCACCCCAAGAAAACTTGAGAGGATGCCCCAGTGCAACTCGAGAGGAACCCTGAGTACCTCGCCAACTCAAAAGGAACCCCAAGTACCCCACGAAGTTTCAAGTGGAAGCTTGAGTATCATGCTGCAACTTGAGAGGAACCCTGAGTTCCCCGTCATAGCTCAAGAGGAACCCCAAGTTACCTGCCACAATTTGAGAGGTGCTCTGAGTCCCCTGCTGCAACCCAAGAGGAACCCTGAGTTTCCCATTACAAGTCAAGACTAACCCCAAGTCCCCAGTCGCAACTCAAGTGGAGTCCCAAGTCTCCTGTTGCAACTCAAGAGGAACTCCGAATTCCCCACAGCAATTCGAGAGGAAATTCAAGCCCCCCACCCCAAATTGAGAGGAAGCCCGATTTCCCCACTGCAACTCGATATGAGCCCCAAGCCCCCTGATGCATCTCAAGAGGACTGCCCAGACCAACACTGCAACTCAACAGGAACCAGGAGAAACTGACTTAATTCAAGAGGAGCCCTATTCTGCATCATGAGGAGAGCCTCTGGCAAAAAGACAGAGGCACTGCTCCTCCAGAGCTAGAAAGGATCCCCTCATCACAACTAGAGAGGAGCCCCCTGATTTGGCACCTAAAAAAGATACTCTGCCACTAATAGAGATGAGTCCACTGAAGTAACTTGAGAGGAGGGCCTTAAATTTAGAGTGGAGCAATCCCACAAAAAACTAGTAATGAGATCCCAATGCCAAAAGTAAAGAGGATGCCCCACCTCATGGAGACAATCCACCAGAATTCAAAAGGAAGCATCACCACAATTCGAGAAGAGCTCTAAGTCCACTGCCTCAACTCAAGAGGAGGCTTCCACGGCAACTTGAGATGAACATAGGGCTGTGCACTGTACTTGAGAGGAGCATTGAGTACCCACTGCAGCTTGAAAGGAGCTCCGGGTCCTCTATTGCAACTCGAGAGAAACCCTGAATTCCCCATCACAACTCAAAAGGATCCCAAGACCCCTGCTGCAACTTGAGAGGAGGCGCCACCAGAACTTGAGAGGAGCTCTGAGTCCCCTGCCTCAACTCAAGAGGAGCTAGCTCAGCAAATTGAAATAAGACCTCAGCACAACTGGAGAGGTGCAACATGCTACCACAAGAGAGGAGCCCAGGCACACATCATTACAAGAGAGGAGCACCCACAGCACAATTAGTGCAGTGCAGCTCACCACAACTAGAAAGGAGCCCACACACTACATCTGGAGAAGAGCCCCACCACACATTTCAGCTATTGAGGAAAAACCCTGCCAAATGCAGCTAGAGAGGAGACTCCCACCACAATTAGAAATCTGACCACCCACCACAACTCGAGAGTTGAACCCCACTGCAACTAGAGAGAAACCTTTTGGATAAAACTGGATTGGAAACCCCACCACAACTAGAGAGTAGCCCCTTGCACACAGCAACTAGAGTAATGACTGCAACAACTCGAAGGAGCCACCACATCACAACTAGAGAGAAACCCCCAGTACACTGCAACTAGAGAGAGCCCTGGCCAAAACTTGTGTGTTGACCATGTACCACATGGAGAGAGGAATATGCAAACTGCATCTGGAGATGACTTACCCACGTACCTTAATGATTGAGGAACACCAATGCCCAATGCAACTAAAGAGGAATCACCGAGTCCTTTGCTGCAATACGAGAGGAGCCACTGGCACCAGTGACAGAGGAACCCCCACCAAAACTGGAGAGGTTTCCCTCACCACATGTAGAGAGCTGACCAGCAAGATACACATAGAGTGGAGCCCCTCTGCTGCACATAGAGATGAGTCCCATGAAGTAACTCGAGAGGAGGCCCTCACAAGCAGAGAGGAGCATCCATGCTAAAATTTGTGAGGAACACCGAGTGCCAAAAGAAGAAAGGAACCCCTTCACAGCCATCCATCACCACCTAAGAGTAGGGACCACTGCAACTCTAGAGGAGTCCTGAGTCCACAACGACAACTGAAGAGAAGGACTGCACCACTATTCAAGAGAAGCCACCAGCCACAAGGTGAGAGCATGCCCCAAGACATCATACCTAGAGAGAAGTCACTCTGTGGGAAATATAAATGTCCCCCAACCACAACAAGAAAGGAAGCCCCTGAACATTGCAATGGGTGTAGACTACCCTCAAATATTGTAGCTGAAGAGCCCCTCACCATAACCAGGCAGGAGCCCACACACCACAACTAGAGAGTAGGCCACTAGCACACCACAACTAGAAAAGAGCAGCCACAACACAGCTAGAGAAAATACATAACCACAACTAGAGAGGAGCTTATACATCACAGTTACAGAGAATCGATCCCACTACAACTACAGAGTTGACGCCAGCCACAACTAGAATAAAGACCCATGCCAAAACAAGTGAGTAGCCACTGACAAGTTGCAAAAAGAGAGGGGCCATCCTGCACACCCCTGCTAGAGAAGAGTCGACCCAAGATAACTCATGAGGAGGCCGCCCACCTCCCCCTACAACTCGAGAGGAACTCTGAGTAACCTCCAACTAGAGAGGAACACTGAGTTCTCCGCCACGGCCTGAGTGGGACCCTGAGACCTGTGCTGCAACTTGACAGGAACCCTGAGTTCCCACCGCAACTTGAGAGGAGTTGTGTGTACCCTGTTGCAGCTGGAGAAGGACCCCAAGTTTGTCTCCACAATTTGAGAAGAAATCCATGTTCCCAGCCACAACTCAACTGGATCCCCAAGTATCCTGTTGTCACTTGAGAGGAACCCCAAGTTCCCAACTGCAACTTGAGAGGAACCCCGAGTTGCCTGCCTCAACTCAAGAGAAGACCTGACTCCCCAGGTGCAACTGGAGAGGAACCCCAAGTTAGTCCACCATAACTCAAAAGGACCCCAAGTGCCCTGCTGCATTCCAACAGGAGGCACCACCAGAACACGAGAAGAGCTCTGAGTCCTCTGCTTCAACTCAAGAGGAGCTCTCATGAGAAACTGAGACAAGACATCAGCAAAACCAGAGGAGCACCATGCCACTACAAGAGAGGGACTCAGGCACATGTTACTACAAGAGAGAAGCACCTACGACGCAATTAGAGAAGTGCAGCTCACCACAAGTTGAGAGGAGCCCACATACAACACTTGGAGTGCAGCCCCACCTCACATTGCAGCTATTGAGGAAAACCTCTGCTCAAGGCAACTAGAGAGGAGACCCACCACCACAACTAGACAGTGGACCCTCACTTCAATTAGAGAGGAACCTTCCGGATAAAACTAGGTTAGAACCCCCACCACAACTAGAGAGTATCCCCTTGCCCACAGCAAACAGAGTAACAACTGCAACAACTCAAAGGAACCACCACATCACAACCAGAGAGAAGCTCCTAGTACTATGCAACTAGAAAGAGCCCAGGCCACAACTAGTGTGTTGAACATGCTTCACAATGAGAGGAGCCAGCACCCCGAATCTGGACAAGAGTCCTCCGCATACCACAAAGATTGAAGAACACGACTCCTCATCACAACTAGGCAGGAAATACTGAGTCCTTTGTTTCAACACGAGAGGATCCAATGACCACCATAACAGAGGAGATGCCCACCAAAATTAGCGAGGTTTCCCCCACAACAAATAGAGAGGTGTCCACCAAGACATAAAACATAGAGAGGATAACCTCTGCAGAAAATACAGAGGAGCACCCTGAATTAACTCGAGAAGGGTCCCTCATAATTTGAGGAGCAACCACGATAAAAGTTGTGAGGAACACCTAGTGCCAAAAGAAGAGAGGAAACCTCTGCAAAGCCCTCCATCCCGACCTAAGAGGAGGGACCACTGAAAACCGAGAGTGAGACCCGAGTCCACAGCCACAACTCAGGAAGAGGACGCCACTGCTTCTTAAGAGAAGCCACCAGCGACAATGTGAGAGTATGCCCACAGACATCATTCCTAGAGAGGAGTCACTATGCAGTAACCTCCAACTCAAAAGGAACCACAAGTTCCTTGCCCACAGCTCGAGGGGAACCCTGAGTCCCATGCTGCACCTCGAGAGGAACCCCAAGCTCCCCACCTCAACTTGAGAGGAGGCCCAATTCTCCTGCTGCACCTCGAGAGGAACCCCGTGCTCCCCATCGGAACTCAAGATGAGCATCAAGACCCCTGATGTACCTCGAGAAAATTCCCAAGACCACTACTGCAACTCAAGAGAAACCATGAGAATCCAGCTCAACTGAAGAGGAATCCTATTCCCCATCATGAGGAGAGCTCCCAGAAACAAAGACACAGGAACTCCCCCACCAGATGGAGAGGATCCCATAACCACAACGAGAGTGGGGTTGAGAGAGATGTCCCCAGGACATTGCACCTAAAATGGAGTCACTCGGCCGCAAATAGAGATGAGCCCACTGAACTATCTCGAGAGGAGCCGTGCAAGATTAGAGAAAAGCAATCCCGTGAAAAACTAGTGAGGAGACTCAGTGCCAGAAGTAGAGAGAAGATAACCCCATCCCATGGAGACCACGCACCACAACTCAGGAGGAAACATCACTGCAACTAGAGAGGAGCTCTGAGTCCTGTGACTCAACTCAAGAGGTACTTCCCACAGCAACTGGAAAGGAACACCTAGTTGCCCACTGTACTCAAGCAGAACACCTGGTACCCTCCACAACTCAAGTGGAGTCCACTGCTGCAACTCGTGAGGAACCCCAAGTTCCCTGCCACAATTCAAAAGGACCCCGAGCCCCCTGCTGTAACTCAAGAGAAGGCACCACCAGAACTCGTGAGCAGCTCCGAGTCCCCAGTCTCAACTCAAGAGGAGCTCTCACGGCAAATCGATATAAGACCTCAGCACAACTAGAGAAGAGCACCACACCATCATGAGAGAGGGGCCCAGGTTATATCACTACAAGAAAGGAGCACCTATGACACAATTAGAGAAGTGCAGCTCTCCACATCTAATGAGGAGCCCACACACCACATCTGGAGATGAACTCCACTGTACATTGCAAATATTGAGGAAAATCCTTGCTCATTGCCAATAGATAGGAGACCCCGACCACAACTAGAGTCTTGACCACCCACCACAACTAGAGAGTTGAATCCCATTGCAAATACAAAGGAGACTTCTGGATAAAACTAGGTTGGAAAACCCACCATAACTAGAGAGGAGCCCCTCACGGAAACTCGAAAAGAGCCCCTTGATTCATTTCAACAGGATCCACTGCCCCCTTTAAGAGGAGTCCTGAGCCCCCACAGCATATTGATATGTGTTTTCTGAGACAAATAAAGAGGAGCCCACCACCTCAAGTACAGAGATGCCCTCACCACAACTCGAGAGCCCCGTGAACACCACACTTAGCTTGGAGTACCCTGCCACAACTAGAGAGGAGTGTGTGCCTCACAACTAGAGAGAAGTTACCCACAACTAGCCAGGACCCTGGAAATCGACTTGGAGAGGAGCCCTCTGGCACAACAACAGACAAGCACCCTGCCACAACTCCAAACAAGCCTACATTCCTCATGTGGAGAAGAGCCACGGGCATTTCCACCTACTGAGGAAAAGCCCCTTCCAATGCACCAAGAGAGGAGTGCCCTCAAAACAACTAGAAAGTTGACCATCCATCATGAGAGAGGGTCAACCCCCACAAAATTACTGAGTAACCCCTAGTGCCAAAGGTGGAGAGGACTTCCCCTGTGGAGCCACCCACACCCCAACCAGAGAGGACATAGCCCTGCAACTCAAGAGAAGGCCTCCACCACAACTCAAGAAAGCCTGCTGGACATCACACATAGAGAGGAGCCACTCTGCTGCTAATAAAGGCGAACCTCACACCACAAGTAGAGAGAAGCTTGCACACTACCACTAAATAGAATCAAATCCACCACAATTACAGCGTTTACCCTGACCACAACGATAGAGAAGTTCCATGCCAAAACTCGTGAGTAGCCATCTGACATTGCAACAGGACAGGAGCCACCCTGCACATCCCTGCTAGAGATGAGTCTCCCCAAGATAACTTGAGAGGAGGCCCCACTGCAAGTTTATAGGAACCCTGAGTACCCCCAAACTCAAGAGGAACCACAGGTTCCCCACCACGGCTTGAGTGAAACCCTGAGATGCATGCTGCAACTCAAAAGGAACATTGATTTCCTGATGCATCTTGAGACGAGCTCTGAGTCCCCTGCTGCAACTCAAGAGGAATCCCAAGTTTTCAGCCACAACTCAAGATAAACCCAAAGACCCCCGCTACAAATCAAGAGGAGGTCCTTCTCCCTTACTGCAAATTGAGAGAAATCCCGAGTTACCTAGAGCAACTTAGAAGAGCCCCAATCCCCCTGAGGCAACTCGAGAGGATTTCCAAGAGGAACCAAACCCACCACAATTCTAGAGGAGCACTCTACCATGACAGGAGAGGAAGCCCCATACGACAACTAAAGAGTAGACCCCCGCCACCACTAGAGAGGAGCTGAAACAAAAACGTCAGTTGGCCCCACTGCAACCAGATTGGAGCCCAATGTGTAACTATACCTTAGAGTACCACACATCACAATGAGACCGGAGTCAGCCGCTAATAGCTGCTAGAGAGGAGTTGACCCATGCAGCTCGAGAGGAGGCCCAATCACAACTCTAAAGGAACACTGAGTCACCTGTCCAAATTCGAGGGGAACCCTGAGTCCGTCCCGTAACTCTACAGGAGCCCTATGCCATCACAAGGAAGGAGCCCCCAGCGATAAACAGAAGAGTCCCCCTTCAAAACTGGAAATGATTCCCCTGCCAAAATTAGAGAGAAGCCATCTGGCACATTGTGCCTAGAGAGGTGGCCCTCTGACACAAATAGAAACACGGACCCTGATGTAACTCGAGATGAGCATCTCACCACTAGAGTGGAACAACCCTGTGAAAACTAGAAAGGAACCCCAATGCCACAGGTAGAGAGAACACCCTCTCCACAGTGAACCCCAAGAGGTAGCACCAACACAATTAGAGAGGAGCCCCAAGTCCCCACCTGAACTTGAGGGAAGACCTATGCCAAAACTCAAGAGAAACCTATGGCCACAATGGGAGAGGAACCCACCCACCAAAACTGGAGAGGAGACCACGGACGTTGCACCTAGAGAGGGTCCCATCCACCTCAAAGAGAGACGAGTCCACTCCTGCAAGTCGAGTAGATTACTCTACCACCATCAGAAAGGAATAAGCTTGCCACAACTAGAGAGCAGATATCACGTCTCAACTAGAGAGCAGCCCCCTGAACATTGCCACTTAAGAGAGCATTCCCACACATCAGAGTTAGACAGAAACCTTCCACAACTAGAGAGGAGGCCCCCATGCCAAAACTAAACAGGAGGGGCCATGAGAAAATTAGAGAGTAGCCCCGCCCATATCACACCTGGAAAGAGTGCCTGTGCACATCACTACCAGAGAGTAAATCCTCTCCACATTTCAAGAGGAACACTTGACCCCAACCCAAGAGGTGCCCCTGCACACCATAACTAGAGAAGAGCCCCATTAACACAACTTGAGAGGAGACTGCACACCACAACTAGAGAGGAGCCCACACAGTGCAACTAGAAATGAGCCCACCTGGACACCGCACCCTGCTCCTAGAGAAGAGCAATCTTGTACACCACATCTAGAAAGGAGGCTTCCTGCCACTACTAAAGAGTAGCCCCTCAAGCCACAAATAGAAATGAGCAAGTAAACTGCACTGAGAGAAGAGCCTCACAGCATTATGCAACAAGACAGGAGTTCCCACTTCACAACTAGAGAGTATTTCCCCAGGCACAGCACAGTTTGGGAGGTGCACTCTGGCACATCACAACTTGAGAGAAGCCCAACATCCAAAACTGGAGAGCTGAATACATGCCACAGCTAGATAGTTGATCCTCAGGCACAATTGGTGAAGAGCACACCACAGCAAATAGAGAAGAGCCACCATCCCGTATATTGCATCTAGAGTGTAGAACCACTGCTACAACTAGAGTGGACAACCCTGTCACAGGTAGATAGGAGCCTGCACTACTTATCACAATTAGAGAGAACTGCTCATGTACATCACAATTAGAGGGGAACTCCCACATGGGTCATAATGAAAAAAGGAGGTCAACACCTCAACTAGAGAGGAGACCCATGCCATAATTATAGATAAACCCCCGTGAACATCTCCATTAGAGAGGAGCATAGCCACACATCACAACTAGACAGAAGCCCCCTGCCATGAGTAGAGAGGAGCCCACCATGCTGCAAATAAAAAGGACTCCTTCTGCTACAACTATAGAGTAGCCTCCTGCAAATTACAACAAGATAAAGACCTCTGCACACCACAATCAGAGAGGAGTCACCCATATCACAATTTGAGAAGAGCACTCTACCACAACTAGAGAAGAGCTCAGCTACCACAGCTAAAGAGGATCCTCCCCTGCCACAACTAGAGAAGTCTGCAAATGACAACTAGAGGGGAGCCAACTCACCACAAATAAGGAATGCACCCCCACTGCAACTAGAGTAAAACCCCATGCTACAACTATACAGAAGCCTCCTGCACATTGCAACTAGACAGGTATCAACCTGCACATCGCTACTAGAGAGGATCTGGCCCATTGAAGCTCAACTGGAGGATCCACCACAACTCTCAAGGAGGCTCAAATCACCTGTTGTAAATCAAGAGGCACCAGGAGTTCCCTGCTGCAGTTTGACAGAAGTGCTTAGCTGTAACAAGAATAGGAGCCACTGGCCAAAATGACAGAGGGGCTCCCCAGCCAAAACTGAAGTGGACCCCCCCGGCAAAACTAGAGTGAAGTCCTGCAGGCCATCACACTTAGAGGGAAGCCTTTCTGCCACAAATAGAGATGAGTTTCATGAAGTAAGTCGAGTGGAGTCTCTCACAACTAGAGAGAAGCAAACCTAATAATATTAGTGAAGAACACCTAGAGCCAAAAGTGAGAGGACCCCCCCCCATGGAGCCACTCATAGGCAACCAGAGAGGACACAGCCCCACAACTCAGCAGGAGCCCGCTGGACATGACAGACAGAGATGAGCCCTTCTACTGTTAATAGAGATGAACCTCACACCACAAAGAGAGAGGAGCTTGCATACCACAAGTAGAGGAAATCCAAACTACCACAACTACAGAGTTGGCCCTGACCACAATGATAGAGAAGTCCCAAGCCAAAACTCATGACTAGTAAACTAACATTGCAACAAGTCATGAGCCACCCTGAACATCCCTACTACAGATGGATTGCCCCAAGACAACTCGAGAGGAGACCCCACCACAAATCGAGAGAAACCCTTAGTATGTCCCCAACTAGAGAGGAACACTGAGTTACCCTTCACAGCTTGGGTGGAACCCTGAGTCTTGTGGTGCACCATGAGAAGAACACTAAATTCCTGCTGCAACTCAAGAGGAGATCTGCGCCCCCTGCTGCAACAAGAGAGGAACTCCAAGTTCCCCAGGGCAACTCGAGAGGAGACCCGATTCCCTGTTTCAACTCGAGAGGAACCATGAGAATCCACCTAAATAAAAGAGGAGCCCTATCTGCATTACAATGAGAGCCCCCAGCAACAAAGACAGAAGCACTCCCCAGCCAGAGCTGGAGACCATCCCCTCACCACAACTAGAGAGGTGCCCCCAGGACATCAACCTTAAAAGGGGTCACTCTGCTACTAATAGTTATGAGCCCCCTGAAGTAGCTTGAGAAGATACCTCCAAAATTAGAGACGAGTAATCCCATGAAAAACTAGTGAGGATTGCCTAGTGCCAAAATTAGAGATGATCCCTCACCCCACAAAGACCACCCACCAAAACATGAGAGGCAGTATCACTGCAACTCGAGAGGACCTTTGTGTCCCCGATCTCACCCAAAGAGGAGACTTCCATGACAATTCAACAGGAACTCCTAGTTCCGTGCTGTGCAAGAGAGGCACACTGAGTGCCCGCTGCAAATTGAGAGGAGCCCAAAGTCCACTGCTGGAACTCAAGAAAAATCCTGAGTTCCCTGCCACAACTCAAAAGGTACCCACGCCCCCTCCTGCAACTCGAGAGGAAGCACCACCAGACCTCAAGTAGAGTTTTAAGTGCCTTTCCTCAACTCAAGAGGAGCTCTCACAATAAATCAAGAATAAGACCTCAGAACAACTAGAGAGTAGCACCACACCACAACAAGAGAGGAGCCCAGGGACACATCACTACAAGAGAGGAGAACCCATGCCAAAACTAGAGAAGAATACCTCACCACAACTAGATAGGAGCCCACACACCACATCTGGAGAAGAACCCCACCACGCATTGTAACTATTGAGGAAATCCCCTGTGCAATGCAACTAGAGAGGAGACCCCCATCACAACTAGAGACTTGACCACACACCACAACAAGAGTGTTGACCCCCACTGCATTATAGAGAGCAGCCTTCTGGATAAAACAAGGTGGCAAACCCCACCACAACTACAGATGAGGCACTTGCCCTCAGCAAATAGGGTAACGACTGCAACAACTTGAAGGAGCTACCACACCACAACTAGAGATAAACCCCTAGTGCAGTGCAACTAGTGAGAGCCCCTGAACACAGCTAGTATGTTGACCATGCGCCACAGCATGAGAGGCGCCTGCAAACCTCATCTGGAAAATAGTCCCCCACAAACTGCAATGATTGAGGAACACCATTGGCCAATGCAACTAGAGAGGAACCACCAAGTCCTTTGCTGCAACATGAGAGAAGTCAATGGCCAGAATGACTGAGGAGCTTCCCACCAAAACTGGAGAGG
>JADEYB020000226.1:0-35473 GCA_015832495.2 Alces alces
CCCATACACATCAAAACTAGAGTGGGACTCCCACACAGATCAAAACGAAAGAGGAGGCCAACACTGCAACTAAAGAGGAGACCCCTGCCACAACTAGAGATAAGACCCCCTGAACATCGCCATTGGAGAGGCGCATACCCACATAGCACAATTAGACAGAAGCTCCTTGCCACGAGTAGAAAGGAGCCCACCATGCCACAACTGAAGAAAACACCCACTACCACAACTAGAGAGTAGCCTCCTGCACACTGCAACTAGAAAAAGGCCCCTTCACATCACAACCAGAGAGGAGCCACCCCTGTCACAATTTGAGAAGAGCTCCTTACCACAACTAGAGAGGAGCCCAACTACACAACTAAGGAGGACCCCCCTGCCACATTTAGAGAGGAGGAGCCCCCCTGCCAAAGCTATAGAGGAGTCTGCAAGTGACAACTAGAGAGGAGCTGACCCACCACAAATAAAGGGTGGATCCCCACTGCAACTGGAGTGGAGCCCCATACAACTAAAGAGTAGAGTCCCACAAATTTCAACAAGAAAGGAGCCAGCCTGCACATCACTTCTAGAGGATCTGCCCCAGAGTAATTCAAGAGGAGGCTTAAAGGAACACACCTCAAAGGAACCCCGAGTCCCCTGCTGAAACTCAAAAGAAATGTCAAGTTTCCCACTGCAATCTGACAGGAACACTACGCTGTAACAAGAAAGGATAACCTGGTCAAATAACAGAGGCACTGCCCTGGCAAAACTGTAGTGGATTCCCTGGGCAGAAATAGAGTGGAGTCCCCCAGGACATCACATTAGAGAGAAGTCTCTCCGTGGCAAATAGAAATAAGCTCCCTGAATTACATTGAGTGGAGACACTCACAACTAGAGAGAAGCAAGCCCACTAATATTACGGACCTCTAGCGCCAAAAGTAGAGAGAACCCTTCCCATGGAGCCACCCACACCCCAATCAGAGAGGATACAGCACCACAACTCGAGAGAAGCCCTCCACTACAACTTGAGAGGAGCCTGCTGGACATCAAACATAGAGAGGAGCTCGTCTGCTGCTAATAGAGATGACCCTCACAACACAACTAGACAGGAGCTTGTAGACCACAACTTTAGAGAATCAAAACCACCACAAGTACAGAGTTGACCCCATCCATATCTAGAGAGAATTCCCATGTCAAAGCTAGTGAGTAGTCACCCACACATTGTAACAAGAGAGAAGTCCACCTGTACATCCCTACTAGAGACCAGTTGCCCCAAGACATCATGAGAGGAGGCCTCATCACAACACAGGAAGAATCATGTATAGCCCCCCAACTTGAGAAGAAAACTGAGTTCCCCACCATGGCTCAAGTGGAACCCTAAGTCCTGCACTGCAACTCAGGAGGAACCCTGAGTTCTTGCCGAAACTCAAGAGGAGCTCTGAGTACCCTGATGTAACTCAAAAGGAACCCTAAGATTCATGCTGCAACTTGAGAGCTACCCAGTGTTACCAGCCACACCTCAAGTGGAAACCCAAGTCCCCTGTTGCAACTAGAGAGGAACCCTGAGTTCCCCCTCACAATTTGAGAGGGGGCTGCAACTCGAGAGGAAGCCCAAGTTCCTTGCCTCAACTCGAGAGGAGACCTGACTCCCCTGTTGCAACTCGAGATGAACCCCTAGTTTCACCTTCACAACTCAAGAGGAATCCTGAGTTTCCTGCTGAAACTCGAGAGGAACCCTGAGTTACCCACCTCAACTGGAGAAGTGGCCCAATTACCCTGCTGTGATTTGAGAGGAACACCGAGTTCCCCATTGCAAATCGAGATGAGCCCCAAGCACTAAGGCAACTCGAGAGGATTCCCAAGAGGAGCCACCCCCACTACAATTCGAGAGGAAAACTCTACTGCAACAAGAGAGGTAGTTTCATGCCGCACCTAAAGAGAAGTCCTATCCTGCCACAACTAGAGAGGAATCTGCAAACCACAACTAGAGAGGAGTCCAAACCACAACTAGAGAGGAGTGGAAACAAAAATGTCAGTTGACCCCACTGCAACTGGAGTGGAGTCCCATGGTGTAACTATACAGTAGCCTACCACACATCACAAGTAGACAGGAGGTAGACTGCTAATCACTGCTAGAGAGGAGCTGCCCCACACAGCTCAAGAGGAAGCTCCACCAAAACTCTAAAGAAACCCCAAGTCACCTGCCCCAACTTGAGAGGAACCCCGAGTCCCCCACCACATCTCGAGAGGAACCCTATGCCATCACAAGAAAGGAGCCCCCAGCGACAAAGCTAGGAGTGCCCCCTTCCCCCCGCCAAAACTGGAGAGGATTCCCCTGCCAAAATTAGATAGGAGCCCTCTAGCACACTGCACCTAGGGAGGAGCCCCTCTGCTGCAAATAGAGACGAGGCCCCTGAAGTAACTTGATATGAGCCTGTCATAACTAGAGCGGGGGAACCCCCTGAAAACTACTGAGGGACCCCAAATTCCACAAGTAGAGAGAACAAACTCCTCACATAGAACCTTCAGAGGAATCACCACCCCAACTGGAGAGGAGCCCCGAGTCCCCTCCTGAACTTGAGAGGAGGCCTATACCACAACTCAAGAGAAGCCCATGGCCACAACAAGAGAGGAAACCCTGGACATTGAACCTAGAGAGGGTCCCCTCCACTGCAAATAGAGACAATCCCCTGCTGCAAGTCAAGTACACCCCCCTACCACCATCACAGAGGAGTATCCTCGCCACATCTAGAGAGTAGACCCCATGTCACAACTAGAGAACAGCCCCTTGAACATCGCCACTTGAGAGGAGCATTCCCACACACCACAATTACACAGAAGCCTCCTAGAGAGGAGGCTCTCATGCCACAGCTAAAGAGGAGGGGCCATGCCAAAATTAGAGAGTAGGCTCACAAATATCACACCTGGAAAGAGTGCCTGTGCATATCAATACCAGAGAGGAAACCTCCTTCCCAATTTGAGAGGAGCATTACACTGAAGCTCTAGAACTGCCCCCCAAACACAATAGGTAGAGAAGAAATCCCTAACACAACTTGAGAGGAGACTGCACACCACAACTAGAGAGAAGCCGAACCAACACAACTAAGAATTGACCCCCCCCCCACCAGCTAGAGAGGAGACCCATGCCACAGGGAGTTTAGCCAGCTACACATCACAACTAAACAGAAGCCACCCTGCACGATGCTACTAGAGAGGAGCTACCCCACCAAAACTCGAGTGGAGGGCCCACCTCACCTCGAGAGAAACACCAAGTCTCCCAATGAAACTCAAGAGGAGTCCCCAACCACAACTAGAGAGGAGCCAACACAATGCAACAAGAGAGGAGCCCTCCCCCAACACTGCAAGAAGAAAGGAGGCCCTGCATCCCGCCCCTAGAGAGGAGCAACCTCGTACACCCCATCTAGAGAGGAGGCTCTACACCTTACTAGAGAGTAGTCCATCAAACCACAAATAGAGATGAGCCAGAAAGCTGCACCTAGAGAAGAGTTGCACAGCACAATGCAACAAGACAGGAATTCCCACTCCACAACTAAAGAGGACTTCCCCGGGCACAGTACACCTAGGGAGGAGCACCCTGGCACATCCCATCTAGAGAGAAGTCCAACCGTCAAAACTGGAGAGTTGAATATATGCCACAACTAGATAGTTGACCCTCAGGCACAACTAGAGGAGAGGAGCACACCGCTGAAACTAGAGAGGTTCCCCTCCCTCCCTTACATCGCATTTAGAGTGGAGAACCACGGCCACAACTAGATTGGACACCCCTCCCACAGGTAGATATGAGTGTGCCACACACATCACAATTAGAAAAACATGTCCATGCACATCACAACTAGAGTGGAATTCCCACACAGATCAAAACGAAAGAGGAGGCCAGCACTGCAGCTAGAGAGGGGACCTCTGCCACAATTAGAGAAAATCCCCCTGAACATAGCCATTAGAGAGGAGTATACCCACACATCACCATTAGACAGAAGCCCCCTTCCATGAGTAGAGTGGAGCCCAGTATGCTGCAACTAAAGAGGCCTCCCATTGCTGCAACTAGAGAGTAGCCTTGCACACATTAAAACTAGAAAAAGTGCCTTCACATCACAACCAGACAGTAGCCACCCCCATCACAGTTTGAGGAGAGCACTCTACCACAACTAGAGAGGAACCCAACTACCACAGCTAAAGAGGAGCCCCCCTGACACAATTAGAGAGGAGTCTGCAAATGTCAAATAGAGAGGAACCAACCCACCACAAATAAAGAGTGAACCCCCACTGCAACTAGAGTGGATCCCCATGCTGCAACTAGAAATTAGCCTCCCACACAATGGAGATAGTCAGGACTAGCATGCACAGTTCTACTAGAGAGGATCTGCTTCACTGCAGCTGGAGAGGAGGCTCCACCACAACTCTAAAGGAACCCTGAGTCACCTGCTGTAACTCAAGAGGCACGCCAAGTTCCCTGTTGCAATTTGACAGGAGCCCTAGGCAATGACAAGAAAAGGGGCCTCTGACCATAATGATACTGGGGCTCCCCAGATAAAACTGAAGTGGATTCCCTCAGAAAAACTAGAGTGGATTCCCCCAGGACATCACACCTAGAGAGAAGCCGATCTGCCACAAATAGAGATGAGCTCCCTGAAGTAAGTTGAGTGGCATCCTTCACAACTAGAGAGAAGCAATCCTACTAATGCTAGTGAGGAACCCCTATCGCCAAAAATAGAGGACCTTCCTAATGGAGTCACCCACACCCCAGAGAGGACATTTCCCTGCAACTCGAGAGGAGCCCTTCACCACTACTCGAGAGGAACCCAATGGACATCACACATTGAGAGGAGCCCCTCTGCTGCTAATAGAGATGAACCTCACACCACAACTAGAAAGGAGCTTTCACGCCACACAACTAGAGAAAATCGAACCCACCACAACTACAGAGTTGACCCTGACCACAACTAGATAAATCCCATGCCAAAACTAGTGAGTAGCACCCGCACATTGCAACAATAAAGGACCCACCCTGCACATCCCTGCTAGAGATGAATTGCCCCAAGGAAACTCGAGAGGAGGCCCCGCCACAAATAGAGAAGAACATTGAGTAAACCCCCAACTCGAGAGGATCCCAAGTGCCCCGCCATGCGTTGAGTGGAACCCTGAGTTCCACGCTTCAATTGGAGAGGAACACTGAGTTCCCGCTGCAACTAGAGAGGAGCTTTGAGTCCCCTGATACAACTCAAGAGGAATCCTGAGTTTCCCACCACAACTCGAGAGGAACCCCATGTTCCCCCACTGCAACTCTAGAGGAACCGTAGGATCAGATTTCCACATACTCCAGAGTGACACCCTTCAAAGATCCTGAAGTGGGGTCACACGTCCATGTTCACTAGGGTGTAAACCCTCCCAGTTCATGCACCTGGTCTCACATGTCCACAGTCTCCAGGTTAACACCCCTCCCATTTCTCATACCTAGCTCACACATTCACAGTCTCCAGTGTGACCCCATGTCTCAGGCACTACACCTGGGGTCACGTGGCCACAGTCTCTAATGTGACTCCCCTCTTCCATCTGGAGTCACTCATCCATAGATTCCAGGGTGACACCCCTCCCAGACCCTGCAGCTGGGGTTACACATTCACAGTCTCCAGTGTGACCCCACCTCACCAAACTTTGTACCTCTGTTTACTTGGCCTCAGTCTCCAAGGTGACCCCATATCTCAGACCCTGTAGCTGAGGTCGCATGTTTATGGTGGCCAGGATGACAACCTTCCCCAGACACTGTACCTGGTGTCACATGGGCACAGTCACCAGGGTTACCCCAGCTTCCAGACGGTGTAACTGGAGTCACACATACAGTCTCCAAGGTGAGCCCCTTGCAGGCACTCCCCCTGGAGTCATATATCCACAGTCTCCAGAGTGACTCATCCAAAATCCTGTACCTGGGGTCACATGTCAAGTCTCCAGGGTGACTCCCTCCCAGACCCTGCACCTGGGCTCACATGTCCAGAGTCTCCTTTGTGATGTCACTTCCCAGACTGAACCAGTGGTCACAAGTCCACGGGCTCCAGTGTAACCCCCTTCCCAGACTCTGTAATTGGGGTCACATGTCCTCGGTTTCCAGTGTGACCCCACCTTTAATAATCTGTACCTGGGGTTAGTTGTCCACAGTTTCCAGGGTGAACCCCACCCCCTGCCAGACCCTTGTGGACATTGTTTCCACATATCCACAATCTCCATGATGACCACCCTCCCCTACCCTGCAGCTGGATTCACATGTCCACAGTCTACAGCGGTAACTCCATTTTACACACTGCACCACATTCTCCAGGGTGACACATCTTGAAGACCCTTTACCTGTGGTTAAATGTTTGCTGAATCCAGAATGACCCCCCATACACTGTACCTGGGGTCACATGTCCAGAGTCTCCTGGGTCATTCCCTTCCCAGACCCTGTACCTGGGGTCAGATATCTAAGTGTCTAGGGTGATCCCATTCAGACCCTGTATCTATGGTCACATGCCCAGTCTCCAGTATGATGTCCCTCCCAGACAGTGAAACTGGGGTCACACGTCCACAGTCTCCAAGGTGACCCCATCCCCTAACCCTGCACATTTGTCGCTCATCCACAGTCTCCAGAGTGACCTCACCCCAGACCCTGCACCTGGGGTCACACTTCCACAATGTTCAGGGTGACCCCACCACACCAGACCATGCACCTGGGATCACATGTCCACAGTCTGTAGGGTGACACTCTCCCAAACCCTATACCTAGGATCACATAGCTACAGTCCCCTGGGTTATCCCTCCCAGACACTACCTGGAGTCACACATCCACAGTCTCCAGGGTGACCCCTTCCCAAGCCCTGAAACTGGGCTCACAATTCCACAGTCTCCAGGGTTACCTCCTCCCAACCATTTCGCTGGGCTCACATATCCACATTCTCCAGGGTGACCACCCCAGTCCCTGTCCATGGGGTCACATATCCACAGTCTCCTGGGTGACACTCCTCCCCAGACTCTGAACCTGAGGTTACATGTCCACACTTTCCAGGGTGACACCCTTCCAGACCCTGAAACGGGGGTCATATGTCCACAGTTTCCAGGGTGACTGTACCCGCCAGACCAGAACCTGGGGTCACACATCCACCGTCTTCATGGTGAACCCACTCCCTACAACTTGCAACTGGCAACTGGGATCACACGGACAGTCTCCAGAATGACCCCACACTCAAGACCCTGTTAGTGGGTTCATACATTCACAGTCTCCAGGGTGACCCCACCACACAGATCCTTCACCCAGGATCTCATGTTCACTGTCTCCATGGTGACGCCCCTCCCAGACTGACCTGAAGTCACACATCCTCAGTCTCTGGGGTGACAACACCTCACGGTGCCTCCACCTGACGTCAAATTTCCACAGTCTCCAGGGTTACCCCCTTCCAGACCCTGTACATGCAGACACATGTCCAAAGTCTCAAAGGGGACCCCACACTCCAGACCCTTTTCCTGGGGTCACACATCCAGTCTCCATGGTGAAACCCTTCCCAAGGCCCTGTACCTAGGGTCACAGATCCACAGTCTCAAAGGTGACACCCCTTCCCACATCCTGTACCAGTGATCACAGTTTCAGTCCCCAGTCTGATCCCACCCTTAAGACCCTGTACCTAGCTTCACAAGTCCACACTCCCGGGTGAACCCACCTCCCAGACTCCACACCTAGGCTCACACATCCACTGTCTCCAGGTTGACCCCCACCTCCCAGTACTGTACCTGGGGTCACACGTCCACGTTCTCAAGGGTGACCCCACCTCCCAGAACCTGCACCTGGGTAGGTGTTGCAACAGACAATGCAGAAATACAAAGGATTGTAATAGACTATTATGAACAACTATATGTCAATAAAATTGAAAAATGGAAGAAATGGACAGATTCTTAGAAAATTTCAATTATTCAGGACTGTAGCCACAGTATCCAAATTTGGTGAAGATTGAAACACACAGCTGGCCAAAGAAGATAAAGAGATTGTATATAAGCATACAAGAGTATACTCAAGATGCTGGAGGAATGCATGTATAGTCAACTTTGGAAGACAGTTTGGCACTTTTCTCCAAATCTAAAAAGAATCTTAGGAACCTTAGGAATCAAGAAATGCACCTCTTGTATGTAGACAACTGCTTTGAAAAACAAATAAAAACTAGCATCAAGAAATGTATGAGAGCACTATTCATAATTAATAATAATTAAAAACTTAAAAATATCAGGATATCCTTCCATAGATGGGCATTCATAGGTAAATTAAGGCACAGACATTTCAAGGGGAGCACAAAAGAGTACACCCAAAATATGCCCATTTGACAAAAAGGATTATTTTAGACTGATTAATTTTAGAAAACAGCAGCCCCTGGAGGATCTGTGAAAACCAAGTAGAAATGCCATTTTATGAAGTAGATTTACATTTATTAAGGATATCTCCATCTGTAAGGATGTGTTCCTCTCTGGACAAGGAAATGGAGGATGACTAAATATCAAGAATAACTTGACTTGACTAAATATCAAGAAGATCTATGGAATGGACCTGGATGTTAATCTGCATAACCACCATACCTTTGTTTACTGTGCTTCACCTAATAATCTCCCTTAAATGGATTCTTCCATTCCCTATCCTCCTTCTATAATTCTTAGCTGATGATAGCATTTAAGATAAAGTCTTGGACCATTTCAGGAAGTGGCTCAGTTTCCCCAGGTATCTTTCAAGTATACAGGAGGTATGCATGGCATACATTAAACTTCTGATTGTGTTTCTCCAGTTCATCTCCCTTACATTATGAGCATCTCAATGAAGAACATTGAGGATAGAGGGAAAATTATTTTTCCTCTCATATAATGCAATACAATAGTATTCAGAGATATAAAGGAATGAACAACCAACCTTTTATTAAAAAAAAAAAGAAAAGAAAAGCATGAATCTAACACTTATATTACTAAATGAATGAATCCAGCCTCAAGTGTTACACACTGTATGACCTTATAAGACATTCTAGAAAAGGTAAAACAGACATGATAAACAGTTTATGCTATATGTGGCTGAAATATTCCACATGGTACTTTAGTGATGAATACCTGCCCCTGTGCATTTGTCTAAGCACATAGATTTTTGTTTTCAGAATGCAACAAGTAAATTCTTACCTATTAACATTTATTTATTTATGGTGTGAGAGTGTGAAAGACTGGAATGCAAAATTTAACAAAGAATCTAACAGATTAAGAAATATATGAAAAACTTCAGACTTCCCTGGTGGGCCAGTGTTTAAGACTCCACATTGCCAATGCAGGAGAGGTGGGTTCAATTCTGAGTCAGAGACCTAAAATCCCACATGCCAAAGCACAGTCAAGAGATTAAAAAAGAAGAAGAATACATTTTTTTTAAAGCCACTCTTTGTGTTAGGACAAAATTATCTGAACTAAGTTTGCAGTAGAAATGAATAGAATCTGCAGGCCAAAGACAATATGTACCAAACGTAAACAATGGGCTCTGTATGGTCTTTCCTCTGGGGGTTGTAGCTAACAGGACTGAAACCACCGTATCAGTCATCAAATGGAACAAGCACTGAATTTGATAAATGACAAGTAGTGGAAGCCAGGTTTCTTACCACGGGAGTGGGGAGTTAGAGGCAGACAAAGGGAGAAGATTATAATAACTGTATCATAAGATATCAGGTTGGAGACATCATTATAAACTATCTTTAGCCTAATACAGAAACAGATAGCTCCATGTGAAAATCTTAACCATGTGTATGCATAGTCTGGGATACATGCATATATATTCCCATGCATTTTCTGCTGAGATTATTAAGTTCCCACATGCAAATTTTTATTAACATTCTTTAATAAAAAAGAACAAGGACTCTTTAAATATGTGGCTGATACTAGGGCTGAGACAGTAAATATGTAAAGAAGCATAATCTTAAAATATGAGAAAGAAGAACCAAAAAACCCCATGAAAGCTGAATTAGGTAAAATAAAAGAAGGAGAGCATGGGAAAAGCTCTCTATTGCCAAAGCAAGAATGGACTAAGCAGTCTAATTGGCTGGATTATAGTCAAAAGAAAGTGAAAGTGAAGTCTCTGTCATGTCTGACTCTGCGACCCCATGGAGTCTATGAGGCTCCTCCATCCATGAAGTTTTCCAGGCAAGAATACTGGAGTGGTTTGCCATTTCCTTCTCCAGGGTATCTTCCCCACCCAGGGATCAAACCCAGGTCTCCTGCATTGCAAGCAGATGCTTTTAAAGTCTGTGCCACCGGGGAAGCTCCCAAAAGTTTAAAATAATTTTCAGGTGTCCAAACAGGTAAACAAACAAACCAAAAAAAAAAAAAAAAACATAGGTTTTATGAGTAGTGATGAATAAAAATCTCTAGCAGAAAGATTCTAAGTAATTGATACAGACACTCAGCTGTCCATCAAGTATGTGAAGCGAACTCACCTCTACTCAAATGTGGGTCCTGCATTATGACTTCCTCCTTAATAAGTCACTCAGGATGGACGTGGGGGAAATCAACAATGAAGACAAATGACAAATGTTGGCGAAAATGTACAGAAATTGGAACTCAAACTTTACTTGTGGAAATGTAAAATGGTGCCATCAATGTGTGCAAAACCAGCATTTTCTCAAAAACATAAAAAAGTAATTGTCATATCAGTCAGCAGTGGCCACAGGACTGGAAAAGGTCAGTTTTCATTCTAATCCCAAAGAAAGGCAATGTCAAAGAATGTTCCAGCTACTGCACAGTTGCACTCATCTCACACGTTAGCAAAGTAATGCTCAAAATTCTCTAAGCCATGCTTCAGCAGTATGTGAACCATGAACTTTCAGATGTTCAAGCTGGATTTAGAAAAGGCAGAGGAACCAGAGATCAAATTCCCAACATCTGTTGGATCATTGAAAAAGCAAGAGAGAAAAACATCAAGAAAAAACATCTACTTCTGCTTTATTGATAATGCCAAAGCCTTTGGCTGTGTGGATCACCAAAAACTGGAAAATTCTTAAAGAGATGGGAATACCAGACCACCTTACCTGCCTCCTGAGAAATCTGTATCCAGGTCAAGAAACAACATTTAGAACTTGACATAGAACAACAGACTGCTTCCAAATAAGGAAAGGAGTACGGCAAGGCTGTATATTATCACCCTGCTTATTTAACTTATATAAGAGTACATCATGTGAAATCCCAGGACTGGATGAAGCACAGGCTGGAATCAAAACTGCCAGAAGAAATATCAATAATCTCAGTTACACAGATGACACCACTCTTATGCAGAAAGCAAAGAAGAATTAAAGAGCCTCTTGATGAAAGTGAAAAAGGAGAGTGAAAAAGTTGGCTTAAAACTCAATATTCAGAAAACTAAGATCATGGCATCCAGTCCCATCATTTCATGGCAAATAGTTGGTAAAACAATGGAAACAGTGACAGACTTTATTTGGGGGGCTCCAAAATCACTGCAGATGGTGACTGCAGCCATGAATTTAAAAGATGCCTGTTCCTTGGAAGAAAAGCTATGACCAACCTAGACAGCATATTAAAAAGCAGAGACATTACCAACATAAGTCTGTGTACTCAAAGTTATGGTTTTTCCAGTAGTCATGTATAGATATTAGAGCTGGACTACAAAGAAAACTGAGTACCTAAGAAGTGATGAGTTTGAACTGTGGTTTTGGAGAAGACTCTTAAGAGTCCCTTGGACTTCAAGGAGATCCAACCAGTCAATCTTAAGGGAAATCAGCCCTGAATATTCATTGGAAGGACTGATGCTGAAGCTGAAATTTCAACACTTTGGTCACCTGATGAGAACTGATTCGTTGGAAAAGACCCTGATGCTGGGTAAGACTGAAAGCAGGAGCAGAAGGGGATAACAGGATGAGATGGTTGGATGGCATCACCAACTCGATGGACATGAGTTTGAGCAAGCTCCGGGAGTTGGTGATGGATAGGGAAGCCTGGTGTGCTGCAGTCCATGGAGCCACAAAGAGTCGGACATGACTGAGTGACTGAACTGAATTGTCATTTGTTTTGGCAGCTCCACTCCCAGATATACATCCAAAGAAGTTAAAACAGGTATTCAAATATAAACTTGGACACCAATATTCACAGCAGCAGTGTTTTTGAAAGTCCAAGTTAAAAACAATGAAAATGCCTACCAGCAGGTGAATGGAAGAGCAGATAGGGTAGATCCATCCATAAGAACGAATTACTCTGCCATATAAAGGAGTTTAGTAAAATAGTGCCACAGCTTCAGAAAACAGTAGGGGGCTTCTCAAAAACTTAATCACAGAGATAACATAGAATCCATCCATTTCTGTCCAGGTTATACACCCAAACTATTTAAAACCAAGAACTGGAACAGATATTTGGACCCCATATTCATAGCAGCATTATCCACAGTAGCCAAAAGGTGGAAGCAACACAAGTGTCCAACAGGTGACTGGATAAGCACAAAATAGTATAAACACAATGGAGTATGATTCAACCTTTAAAAACAAGATAACTCTTACACATGCTATAATGTGGATGAAACTTCAAGTCATTATGCCAAGTGAAACAAGCCCGACACAAAAGGGAAAATGTTCTATGATTCCACTAGTATGAGATATCCATATTAGACAAATTCCAAGTAGAATAAGATGGCTAAGGATTGTGAGTGGTCAGTGTTTAATGGTTACAATGTCACTTCAGGAACAATAAAAGATTCTGGAGATGAATGGTAGGGAAATTTTTACAACAATGTGAGTGCAGTTAATGCTATAGAAGTGCATACTTAAAATGACTCAAATGACAAATGTTGTTATATGTTTGTAAGCATAATGAAAAAATGACACATAGAACAACATGGAAAACACTGAAAACATTCTCAGTGAAAGAAACCACACAGAAAAAGCCACCCATCTTGTCACTTTAAATCCATGTAGGTTTTTAATATGAGGGAAAGCCCCAGTGATGGCTCCAGAAAAAGAAAACTGCATTAGAATGGAGAAAGACATTTGCACAAAGATTGGGCAGCTGATGAAATTTGAAATGGTCCTATGGATAGGATTGTAATGTGAAAAACATAATTATCCCCCATTTTGGGGTTATGGGCTGGTTCCCCAGGAAAGTGACCCTGTTTTGGGTAAAACATATTGCAGTATTTGATGTGGATGTGGAAAACTTTGTACCACTATTTAAAGTTGAAGCATTTGAAATTTTGCTAGAAAGTAAATTACTTTTCAAAACAACCATGTATGTCACATGCCAGAAAATCAGAGATGACATCAAACATTGCAATAGAGTCCAAGACTTAGCTAAATCAAATTCAACTAAAGTAGTGATGCTAATTGCTTTGTACTAGTCCATATGGCATTAAAAGGCACCGTAGGAGGAATATATTAGTAGACACCATGCCTTGGGTGCTGTGAATGACCCAGATGGAACTGAAATTATGAGATATCTTAATTCTCGTTTCCACAAAACACTACACCAGAGCCACTGTCAGAACTAAAAAGTGAATTCATTCAGTCCAGTTGTTAAGACTCTGCACTTCCACTGCAGAAGGTATGGGTTTGAACCTTTGCCAGGGAACTAAGATCCAGCATGTTGAGCTGCAGCACTAAAAAAAAATAAAAAAAGAAAGTCAGTAGAACTGCAAGATCATTTGTGATTCTCTACACTAATAATGAACTATTAGAAAGAGAAATTAAGAAAATAATCCCTTTTACAATTGCATCCCCCCCTCACCAAAAACCTAGAAATCTAACCAAGGACTTGAAAGACCTGCAAGCTAAAAACTACAAGACAGTGGTCAAAGAAACTGAATGGACACAAGTCAAAAAATATCCCATGCTTATGGGTAAAAATACCATTAAAATATCCATTCTAACCAAAGCAACATACACATTCATGCAATCACTGCCAACATTTCAATGACATTTTTCACAGAAATAAAAGCAATCTTCATATCTGTGTGGAGCCACAAAGGAACCAGAAGAGCCAAAGGGACCCTGAGAAAGCAAAACAGGCTGGTGGTATGTCTATCCCTGACTTCAATCTAGAGTATGCACCTAAAGTCACCACAAGACGTGTGGAATTGGCACAGAAATAGGCACAGAGCCAAGAGAGCTCAGAAGTAAACCTAAAGGTACATGGTAATTAATTTACAATAAAGGAACTAAGAACATACACGCAGGAAAGGACAGTCCTCCCCAATAAACTGTGCTGGGCAAAATGGAAAAGACACACCAAGGAACAATACAGGACACCATCTTTTACCACAGACGAAAACTGACTAAAATCCCACAACTTTCCACATCAAGCCCTAACAGTCCTGGGTCCTTGTAAGGCAGACTTTCAGCAACAGCCACACAGAGAGCTTTTCCCCAATTTTCCTCACATTTTCCTTCAGCAGCACCACCTCCTTGCAGGTCTTGAGGAAACTAGAATCCCGTCATTCTTGACTTAAACCCCACAATGTCCCAAAGCTGAAGCCCCAGCAGGTCCTAAGGAGATCAGATCCCATCAGCCTTAACTGAACCCCACAATGTCCCAAAGCTGAAACCACATGAGTCCTGTGGTGACCCATCTCCTGTCAGCCTGAACTGAATCCCACAATGTCCCAAAGCTGAACCCCCAGCAGGTCCTGAGGAGGCCAGATTCCATCAGCCTGAACTGAACCCCACAATGCCCCCAAACTGAAGGCCCAGTGGGTTTGAAGGAGGCAAGACTTCCATCCAGCTGAGCTGAACTCCACCATGTCCCAAAGCTGAAACCACGTGGGTCCTGTAGTGACCCATCTCCTGTCAGCCTTAACTGAACCTCACACTGTCCTGAAACTGAAGCCTCAGCCAGTCCTTAGTAGACCAGAGTCCTATCAGTGGCCACCCATAGCCACTGGAAGTGCTCCAGCAGAGCGGAGAGTTCCCCTTGGGCTGGGGGGAGTGTCAGGGAGGTGGGCTCTGCATTATCATGGAGAGGCATGATCAAGGAGGTTTGCAGGGACGAGGACAAGGGTGAGGCAGGCAAGTTCCAACTCTGAGTATTGTAAGCCCCCACTTTCTGAGACCGCGTGACCTACACGATCCAGACTTTGCAAGGAGTTACAGAGGCAGCAGAGCAGGAAGTGATGTAAAATTTTAATGTTTCTTCTTCAGGTTCAGGAACAGGGAAGCCTCCCAGGTTCAGTTCCTTGTGCCACAGTGACTGTAGCTTCTCCTCCAGGGCGCATGGCCAACCGCCACACTAAGTCCCCTCGATATCCACAGCCCTGGCCCAAGCCTAACCCCTCCATCAGGCCCTGATGGAGCTCCCTGCCCCCATGGTGCATCTCACATTCCACCCCAACGTGGTCTTTCTGAAGCCTGAACAAGACCATGCCCCTCTTCTCCTTGTGATTCCCCTCACCTGATGAAGCCAGGCTCTCATCATTTCCAGGTAACTCCAAGGGCCTCATTCTCTCCAGACTCCATGTGTGTGGCCACTGTCTGCACCCATCTATATGGGCCTGTGGTAATCTCCTAAAATGAGGATTATTTTATACATAGAGAATTGGGTGAATGGTGGACACCAAAGATGTGCCCCCGCAGAACAGGGCCATATCTAGGAAAAGGGAGCTTTGTAGATATAGTTAAGGATATCAAGGTAAGGTCATCTAGGGTTAAGGTAATCTTCAATCCAACTGACAGAGTCCTTCAAAGAGACAAAAGAGGACACAGAGGAGGTCTTTTAAAGGCAGAGGCAGAGATGGGAAGGAGGGGTCCACAAGCCCAGGGACCCCTGGAGCCTCTGAAGCTGGAAAAGACAGGAAGGATCCTATCCTGGAGCCTTTGGAGGGATCTCAGCCCTGTTCCACCTTGATCTCAGGTGTCTGGTCTCCAGGACTGGGGTGAATGAACTCTAGTTGTTTTAAACCACCCAGATTGTTATAATTTGTTAGAGAAGCCACAGAGCAGCCATACAGACCCTGCTCTGTAGGATCCTAGAAGTGTGGGTCTCACTAAAGGCAGATAGAGTCTGGATTACAGAACCCTTAGAGTCAGTACTGGGCCCTCAGAAATGCTAAAGCAGTAGCTGGACATCAGAATGTTGAGGGGTCAAGCCTGAAGCCTGTTCCTAGGAGTACTGGCTGCACACTCCTCCTCGGGTTCTTACACTGGTACCTGTGGTGTAACATCTTAGCCCCTGACTAAGGACATTTTTATCACTGTTCACATTGCTAATTAAGAAGCCACTAGTTACACAGGTGAAAACCCAATTAGGACGCTTGCTCCAGGGATGAGCAATTCTGAATATGGTCAGGGGTGGGCACTTACACATGTGCAGCCAGAAGCTCTTCCATACTCCCTACCTGCTACCCTCCCAATAAGGGTCTTCAGTGGGTAGCTGGGAGACACCACAGAGTCATCTCTAAGTAAACACTGTCTGACCCCCAGGCTAGCCAAACCCTACCCACACTTCCTCGGTAAAATACTTGAATATATGCAAAGACCTCACAAGCTGGAGAAAAGTGTTTGGAGCCATTCCAGCAACAGAACACTTACTGAGTTGTCTCCTGTAGGTCAGGCAGGATGGTCCTGGCCTGGGTGATCTTCTGGAACCTTTCCACTTTCCTGAGTTACTCTTCCTATCCTGCTCCTACTGCCTGTTTTCTTTCTTCCTCACCTCTGCCTTAAAAGATTTCCAACAGCAGGAACAGGTGGCACAGCCCATCCTTAGCAAGTGACAGCCTAACACCTCCTGAGGAAGGTCCAGCAGAGCCCCACACAGACCAGATCCCCTGAAAGGCCATGGCCCCCTCACTCTTTCTCACTAAACTGGCCCTGCAATGTCTAAGCAGAAAAGACGGCATAAAGTACAGCTTTAGGCATTTGAGGGGGTTTATATAGACCTCAACCCATGTACACGTGCAAAGGGCAGGCCAGCCAGGTCGGCCAGTCATTGCCCATCTGGCCTTGTGTTTTCAGAAAATGGGCATCATTGTGCTGGCCAATGTTCCAGGATCATCTGTGGGTCCTGAGGGTCAGGATGGATATGGGGTGCAGCTCTGACTTGTTTTCTAATCATTTTATCTGGCCCACAACTGGGAAAGAATTTCAGGAAGGACTTCTTCTAATGAGAGGGACCCAGGGATCAGGGATAGGAGGGGTGGTGGGTGGAGACAGACTCAGCACCCAGGTGCAGTGGAAGTTTCTGGAAAACCTGCTGGAAGGAGGCCACACGCAGTGAAGCTCAGGGTCACAGACCTGTCCAGAAGCTGCTGTTTGTTACCTGAGGTCCTAATCTGAGGGGCTCAAGGTCAGATCTGTCCAACAGAGGGGCTGAGGGTGCTCTACAATGAGGGCTTTGTTTACAGTTCCTAGGTGCTGAGCCCTGTGGGATACCTGCCCAGGTGAACCCTATATGCTGGTAGGCACCTGCCCATAAGAATCCCGTGCTCCTGGGAGGTACGAGTGAACAAGTATTCTCTCTGTGCAGTCATCACAGAGCAGCTTAGCGACTCTCACGTGGGCAGTGCTGGGATTAGATGAGAGCAAGAACATGGGGGACGTCCCCTGAAACACCCCCAGGCCCATCCAGAGTGAAGAAGTCCGTAGGTGGGTACTGGTTGCTGTGCTGGTGTGGGAGGCCTCGTGGGTACCTCTTGTTTCTTCCACCTGACACCACAGAGGCCTCTACAGGATACAGAAGACGGCCTGCCCAGGGACAGTGGGAGCTCCTGGTGGCCAGGCGTATGACGTGAGAGGGAAGGACCAGGCTGAGGGGGCCTTTCTGCTCTGAGCTGGGAGTTGACAACAAATGGTGAGTGTGATCCAGGAAAGAGGTCCTAGTGATGGGAGACTTGTTGAAGCAGTCTGAATTTTTCACAAGTTGGAAAATAATTTCCAGACATAGAGCATTTCAGAAGTGGAGTGAATTTTTATTAAGAACAAAGAGCAGAGATAAAGCAGGCACTGTGAGCACAGCAGGCCAACCTGCTGACAGACTAGGGAAAGTCGACTTTCATGGCTTCAAGGCAAAGAAAATTCCTGCTGAAGGGTTGATGTTAGGTGATTGGTTGGGGCACCATAGGGTGTTTACTGGAGTGGGCATCTTTGCCTGGCACAGAGTCAGGAAGCTTGTTAATGATGATCAGGGGCTTTTAGCAACAGTTGCAAAGAGACTCAGTCAGATTCACAGGTGACCTTGATTCTGGGCTCCACTTCTGTGGCCTTGGTGTGAGGCCTCACAGCTGTGACTTGGGGAAGGACTTACTTCAACAGGACTCACCCTTCAGAGTAAAAGTTCCATCAAGTTATCTCTGTAGGAGAGATCCAGTGATCTTAGGTTTGTTTGGAAAATTCTTGGATACTGCAGGGACGCATACTGAGTGTGAATCTGGTTATTGAACTTTGTTGGCAAAATTAGCATTTTCTCTCTGCTGGCACTAAAAGGGTGTGGATTGGCAACTGCCTGATAATCCATTCAAATGATGTTTTTCTACCTATGACATCAATAGGTTTCGTCAAACTTTTTCGATTTCTGGTGCAAGCAGGCAGTTTGCAACTCCTTGTTGCAGGATCATTTCCATTAGAATGTCAACTAATCACGATAACAATAGTATCATACTCAGCACTCTTAGACAATTTCCCAAGCCTGTTTCCTCAGGGGTAGACCCAATATGAGCTAGGAGTGGGTTCATAAGGCTCAGAAAATGCAGGGAAATATACTGCCTATGATTCTGGAAGTTAGGGCCTCTTGAAAACCTGGAGTTCTCACATCTTAGAATCTAGACAGTTGCTGATAGATAGATGTCTGAAAAGCACTCTATTTTTATACTTTCACTTATCTGGGAGGTTGGGTCACCCTGAGGACTGTGGATGTGTGATTCAAAATGCAAATTTAGGGGAGGGTGCTCTCCCTGGAGACTGTGGACATGCGATCCAAGGTGCATGCTTTAGGAGGTGGTCACCGTAGAAACTGTGGATGTACAACGCCAGGTATAAGGTCTAGGAAGTGGGGTTACCCTGCCGAATGAGGACATGTTTCCACAGAGGCAGGGTCTAGGGGATGGGGTCATCCCAGAGACTGTGCTTGTATGACCCCAGGTACAGGGTCTGGGGAGAAGTGTCATCCTAGAGACTGTGGAATGTGACCCCAGGTGCAGGGTTGGGTGGGGGTCACCCTGAAAATAATCATCTTGTGATCATGGATGCATGGTCTAGGAGGGAGTCACCATGGATACTATGGATGTGTGACTACAGGTTTAGGCTTTGGGGTTACCCTGGACTGTGGATATGTACTCTGAGTTGTTCAGCCTGGTGGGTAGAGTCACACTGGAAACTGTGGACGTGTGACCCCAGGTACAGGGTCTGGAAGGAGGGTCACCATGACCCCAGGTACAGGGTAGGTGATGTGAGGTCACCATGGAGACTGTAGACATGTGACTCCAGGTGTAGGGTCTGGGAGGGGTTTACCTTGGAGACTGTGGACAAGTGACATAATGTGTAGAGTCTGGGTGTCGGGATTACCCTGGAAACTGGAAATGTGACTCCAGGTACACGGTCTGATAGGTGGAGTAATCATGGAGGCTGTGAACTTGTAACAACTTGTATACGGTCTGAGAGTGATCAACCCTGAGACTATGTACATGTGATGACAGGTATAGGTTTGTGAGGGAGTGTAAGAGTGTGTGAGGGTGTAAGAGGGAATGTAAGAGTGTGCAAGGAAGTGTAAGAGTATGTAAGGTTGTGTGAGGGAGAGTAAGAGTGTGTGAGGGCGTGCGAGGGAGTGTAACAGTATGCAAGAGTATGTGAGAGATGTAAGAGTGTGCAAAGATGTGCAAGGGAGTGTAAAAGTGAGTGTAAAAGTATGCAAGGGTGCATGATGGAGTGAAAGAGTGTGTGACGGTATGCGAGGGAGTGTCAGAGCAAGTGAGGGAATGTAATAGTGTGCAAGGGTGTATTATGGTGTGTATGTGTGCAAGGGTGTGTGAGGGAATGTAAGAGTGTGTGAGGATGTGCAATGGAATGTAAGAGTGTGTGAGTGTGTGCAGAAGAGTGTAAGAGCATAAGAGGGAGTGTAAGAGTGTGCAAGGGAGTCTGATGGAGTGTAAGGGTGAGAGAGGGAGTGCAAGGGAGTGTAAGGGCCTGCAAGGAAGTATAAGAGCATTTAAGGTTGTTCAAGGGAGCTTAAGAGCATGATAGTGAGTGTAAGAGTGTGCAAGTTTGTGGGAAAGCTTGTAAAAGCGTGTGAGGGACTCTAAAAGTGTATGAGGGTGTGCAAGGGAGTTTAATAGCATGCAAGGGAGTGTAAGAGTGTGTGATGGTGTGCGAGTGAGTGTAAGAGTGTGAGAAGGTGTGCAAGGGAATGCAACAGCATGAGAGGTAGTGTAAGAGTGTGCAAGGGCATTCAATGGATTGTAAGGGTGTGTGAGGGTTGGCTAGGAAATGTCAGAACATGCAAAGAAGTGTAACAGTGTGTGAAGATGTGTGAGGGAGTGTAAGAGTGTGTGGGTGTGCAAGGGAGTTTAGGAGGGTGCAAGGCAGTGTAATAGCATGCAAGAGAGTGTAAGAGTTTGGGATGGTGTTCAAGGGAGTGGAAGAGCATGTGAGGGAGTGTAAGAGTGTTTGAGGGTCTACAAGGGAGTATAAGAGTGTGTGAGGATGTGTGAGGGAATGTAAGAGTGTGCTAGGGTGTGAGATGGAATTTAAGAATGTGAGAGGATGTTCCAAGGAGTTTAAGAGAGATCCCAGGGCAAGAGTAGGTTTGGAGTCACTTGGAACTAGTGGTCGTTTCAGGGATTGTAAGAAAATGGGAGGAAGTATAAAAATGTGTGAGTGTGTGCAAGAATTTTAAGAGTGAGCAAGGCAGTGTAAGTTTGTGAGGGTGTGCAATGGAGTATGAGTGTGTGAGGGCATGCAAGGGAGTGTAAGAGTGTTCAAGGGTGTGTGAGGGAGTGTAAGAATGTGTGACAGTGTGTGAGGGAGTGTAAGGGTAAACAAGGAAGTCTGAGACTGCAAAGGTGTGGGAGGAGTGTAACAGTGTGTGAGGTAGTAAGAGAGAGTGTAATAGTGTGCAAGGGTGTGCAAGGGACTGTAAGAGTGTATGAGGGTGTGTGAGAGCATGTGAGGATGTGTGAGAATGTATGATGGTGTGCAAGTGTAGGAGAGGTCATTTGATGATGTATGAGGACGTGCAAGAGCATACAAGGATGTGCAAGGGTGTGCGAGGTTGGGCAAGAGTGTGAGGATGTGCGCGAGCATGTGAGGATATGGAAGGGCATGTGTGGCCATGTGAGTGCATTCGGGGGCAGCTGAGGGCATGTGAAGGCTTGTGAGAGCATGCACAGATGTGTGAGTGTGTGAAAATGTGTGAGGGCATGCGAGGGCATGCAATAGTGTGAGAGGGCGTGCAAGGATGTGTGAGAGTATGAGGGGGTGTACAAGGCTGTGTGATGGTGTGTGAAAGCAGGTAAGGGCATGAGAGAATGTGTGAGGATGTGCAAGAGTGCGAAGATGTGCAAAGGCATGGGAGGACATAGAGGGGGTATGAGAGCATGCAAGGACCTGTGAGAGACTGTGAAGGCATGTGAAGGCATGCGCAGGTTTCTGAGGGTGTGTGAGAGTGTGTGAGTATGTGCAAGGTTGAGCGAGTGTGTGAGACCATGAGATGGTGTGTAAGAGTGTGCTAGGGCATGCGAGGGTGTGTTAGGGAATGTGAGGATGTGTGAGGTCATGTGAGAGTGTGTGAGAATGGGCAAGGGCATGCGAGGGCATGCAAGGGAATGTGAGGGCCTGCAAGAGTGTGGGAGGGCATGGGAGGGCATATGAGACAGTTCAAGTGGGTGTGAGAGTATGTGAGTATATGCAAGGTGATGGAAGGGCATGCAAGAGTGTATGAGGGTGTGCAAGGTATTGTGAGAGTGTGCAAGGACATTTGAGGGAATGTGAGACCATGTGAAAGTGCATGAGTGCATGCAAACGTGAGCAAGAGGGTGCAAGGACATGCAAGGGGAGGCGAAGATATGCGAGGCCATGCTAGGATGTGCACGGGTGTGCAAGGCTCTGTGAAGGCATGCAAGTGTGTGCAAAGAATGTGCGAGGGACTGTGAGGCCATGTGAGAGCACGGGAGGGCATGTGAACATGTGTGAGAGGGTGCAAGGATGTGAGAGGGGATGCAAGGACATTCAAGGGCGTGCTAGGGTGTGCGAGTGCATGTGAAGGCATGGCAGGGTGTGCAATGACACACAAGAGCATGTGAGGTCGTGTGAGGGCGTGCGAGGGTGTGTGAGGGAATGTGAGAGTGCACGAGGGCATGCAAGTGCATGCATGAGTGTGTATGGATGTTTGAGGGTACACGAGGGCATGCTAGAGTATTCAAGGGCATATGAGAGCATAGCAGGGCGTGCAAGGGTGCATGAGGTCATCTGAGGGTGTGTGAGATTGTGCAAGGATGGTCAACAGTGTGTGAGGGCGTATGAGCACTTGAGACGGCATGTGCGGATGTACAAGTGCATGCGAGATGGAGTCTGCAAGGGCATCCGAGGCCATTTGAGGTCATCCAAGTGCAGGCCAGTATGTGTGTTAATGTGCGAGCATGGGCGAGAGTGTGGTAGGGCCTTCAAGGGTGTGTGAGGGTGTGTGTGGTCGTGTGAGGGCTTGGGAGTATGTTTGCGGCTGTGTGAGAGTGTTCAAGGGCATGCAAGAGCATTTGATGGCAAATGAGGGTGTGCGAGGACATGCGAGGCTGTGTAAGTGTATGTTCAATTCAGTTCAGTCGCTCAGTGGTGTCCGACTCTGCAACTCCAGGAACAGCAGCATGCCAGGCCTCCCTGTCCATCACCAATTCCCGGAGTTCACCCAAATCCATGTCCATTGAGTCAGTGATGCCATCCAACCATGTCATCCTCTGTCATGCCCTTCCTCCTGCCCTCAATCTTTCCCAACATTAGGGTCTTTTCAAACGAGTCAGCTCTTCGCATCAGGTGGCCAAAGTATTGGAGTTTCAGCTTCAGCATTAGTCCTACCAATGAACACCCAGGACTGATCTCCTTTAGGATGGACTGGTTGTATCTCCTTTCAGTCCAAGGGACTCTCAAGAGACTTCTCCAACACCCCATGAACAGTATGAAAAGGCAAAAAGATAGGACACTGAAAAAATGAACTCCCCAGGCCAATAGGTGCTCAATATGCTACTGGAGATCAGTGGAGAAATAACTCCAGAAACAATGAAGGGATGGAGCCAAAGCAAAAACAACACCCAGTTGTGGATGGGACTGGTGATAGAAGCAAGGTTTGAAGATGTGACGAGCAATATTACATAGGAACCTGAAATGTTAGGTCCATGAATCAAGGCAAATTAGAAGTGGTCAAACAGGAGATGACAAGACTGAACATCAACATTCTAGGAATCAGCGAACTAAGATGGACTGGTCTGGGTGAATTTAATTCAGATGAACATTATACCTACTACTGTGGGCAGGAATCCCTTAGAAGAAATGGAGTAGCCATCATAGTCAACAAAAGAATCTGAAATGCAGTACTTGGATGCAATCTCAAAAATGACAGAATGATCTCTGTTCATTTCCAAGGCAAACCATTCAATATCATGGTAATCCAAGTCTATGCCCTGACCAGTAACACTGAAGTTGAATGGATCTATGAAGACCTGCAAGACCTTCTAGAACTAACACCCATAAAAGATATCCTTTTCATTATATCAGACTGGAATGCAAAAGTAGGAAGTCAAGAAACACCTGGAGTAACAGACAAATTTGGCTTTGGAGCACAGAATGAAGCAGGGCAAAGGCTAATAGAATTTTGCCAAGAGAACACACTGGTCATAGCAAACACACTCTTCCAACAAGGGAGTGCAAGGGCATGCAAAACCATGCAAGAATGTTGGAGAGCATACAAGGGCTTGTGAGAGCATGGGAAGATGTGCAAGGTTTTGTGAGGCCATGTGAGGGCGTGAGAGGGCATGTGAGTGTGTGTGAGGATGTGCAAGACCATTTGAGAGCAAACAAGCACATGCAAGGATGTGCAAGAGCATGCGAGGCTGTGCAAGAGGGTGTGAGGGCTTGCAGGGATGTGAGAGGGTGTACAAGGTTGTGTGAATTTGTGCGAGGCCATGGGAGAGTGTGTGAGGGCATGCGAGGACTTGCGAGAATGTGCATGATGTGCGAGAGCATACAATGACATGCGAGGTAGCATACAGGACTTGCAAGAGCATGCAATGACGTTCAAATGCATGCAAGGACATGGGAGAATGTGTGAGGACGTGCTGGGGCATGTGAAGGCATACAAAAACGTGATAGATCATGCAAGTACGTGTGAGAATTTGTGAGTTCAGGCAAGGGCATTCTTGGGTGTGTGTGGGCATGTGAGGGTGTGTGAGAACGTGTGAGAGTGGATGAGGATCTGCGAGTGGATGAGGATGAAGATGAGTGTGAGAGTGAGGATCTGCGAGCATGGCCGAGGCCGTGCTAGGGGATACATGGGCATGTGAGTGTGTGTAAGTACGTGCAAGAGCATTTGAGGGTGTGCAAGTGTGTGCAAGGACATGGGAAAGTATGTGAGGGCATGTGAGGACGTGTGAGGGTGGGTGAGGGCATGGGAAAGCTTGTGAGAATGTGCAAGGACTTGCAAGAGGGTGCAAGGATGTGCAAGGGAGTGTAAGGCCATGTGACAGTGTGCAGGGTTGTGTGAGTGCATGAGAGAACATAAAAGAGTGTACAGGAACATGCGAGGGTATACAATACTATGCAATAGCATGTTAAGTTGTATGAGGATGTGTGAGGATGTGTGAGAGCATTTGACAATATGCAAGAGAGTGTGAGGGTGTGGGCATTTGAGGATGTACTAGGGCATGGGGAAAGATGCTAGGGCATGCAAGTGTATTCAAGAGAATGCGAGGAGTTGTTTGGCTGTGCAAGAGTGTGCATGTGTGTGTGAAATCATTCGAGGGCATATAAGCACATGCAAGGGCGTGGGAGTGCGTGAGAGGGTATGTGATGGCATGCAAGGACATGTGAGGACATGTGAGAGCATTTGACAATGTGTGAGAGAGTGCAAGGGCATGAAGGGGTGTGCAAGGGCATTAAGGACATGTTAGGTCGTGGGAGGATGTGCTAGGGTGTCTGAGTGTTTGAGAGGAGGTATGTAGCTGGGCGAGATACATGTGTGAGTTCAAGAGCTTTCAAGGGCATCTGAGGGTGTGACAGCCTCACACAACGCTGCGTGAGGGTATGTAAGAGTGTGTGCGGGCATGTGAGAGCATGCAGGGACGTTCAAGGGCATTCAAGGGATTTCAAGGGCATGAAAGGGAGTGTGAGGATGTACAACCCTGTGCAAGGGCATACAAGCGTGTGCAAGAATGTGCGAGAGCTGGTGAGCACATGTGAGGGCATAAAGAGCATGTAAGTCCATGGGAGAGAGTGCAAGGGTATGGGAGGACGTGCAAGAGTGCACAATGGTGTGTGATGGCGTGCCAGGGTGTGCGAGGATGTGCAAGGGCATGCGAGGCTGTACAAGAGTGTGCAAAGGTATGCGAGCATGTGCGAGGGCATGTGGGGTCATGTAAGACCAGGCAAGGTCGTGTGAGAATGTGCAAGGAAGTGAGAGAGCGTGAAAGGACCTGCGAGGGCATGTGAAGGCGTTTGAGATCATACGAGGGCGTTCAAGAGTGTGCATGGCCCTGTGAGGGCATGGGAAGGCATGCGAGGGTTTGTGAGGCTGTGCGAGGCCGTGCAATGGCGTGCAAGAGCAGATGAGTGCGTGTGAGGGCTTTTGAGAGCATTCTAGGATGTGCGAGGGTGTGTGAGGGGGTGCGAGGGCATGCTAGTCCATATGAGGGCGTATGAGGATGTTCAAGAGTGTGTGAGAACATGCAAGGACTTGCAAGGGTGTGTGAGGACATGTGAGCTCATACAAGGGGGTGTGAGAGTGTGTGAGGACATGCGAGAATATGCAAGAGTTTGTGAGGGTGTGTGAGGATGTGTAACAATGTGTGAGAGTGTGAGGCATGAGAGAGCAGGTGATGGTGTGTGAGTGCATGCAAAGGCATGTGACAATATGCGAGTACTTGAGAGGGTGTGAGAGGGCAATCAAGGGCATGCAAAAGTGTGTGAGGGCTTGGGAGGACATGCTAGGGTGTTCAATTGCATGCAATGATGTGTGAAAGCATGAGAGAAAATGAACAGGTAGTGTGAGGGTGTGCAATACCCTGTCAGGGTATGCAAGGAGCTGGGAAGTTGTGGGAGGGTGTGAAAGCCTGGAAGGATGTGTGAGAGCATGTGAGGATGTACAAGTCTGTGTGAGGCCATATAAGAGTATTCAAGGGCATGAGAGGTCATGCGATGGTATGTGAGAATGGGCAAGGTCGTGCAAGAGTGTGTGAGGTCGTGTGAGGATGTGTAAGAGCATGAAAGGATGTGTGATGGCATTTGAGGGCATGGAAGAGTGTGGGCATGTGAGGGTGTGCGATTGTGTGTGAGAATATGCCAGACCGTGTGATGGTGTGCAAGAGCATGCAAGGACACATGACATCATGTGAGGACATGCGAGGATGTGCAAGAACTAGCAACTGTGTGAAAAGGCATGCTAGAGCATGCAAAAGCATGTGAGGGCATGTGAGGGTTTTCAAGGTCATGCGAGAGCATGCCAGGATGTGAGAGTGTGTGCAAGAGCATGTGAGGTTGTGAAAGGGAATGTGAAGATGTGCAAGAGCATGTGAGGGCATGCAATATCATTCAAGGACATGTGAGAGCATGTGTGGACATGCGAGGGTGTGCGAGAATGTGCCAGCATGGGCGAGGTCGTGCTAGGGCATGCGAGGGCGAGTGAGGGCGTGCAAGGGCATGAGAAGGCTTGCAAGTGTGTGTGAGTACATGCAAGAAATGCGAGGACATACAGGAGCATGCAAGAGCACGTCAAGTCGTGTGATGCTGTGCAATAACTTGTCAGGGCATGCGAGGAGGTGGGAAGGTGAGTGAGGGTGTGAGAGCATGCAGCGAGGGGTAAGAGCATGTGATGACGTGCAAGGGCTTGCACAAGCATATGAGGTCATTTGAGAGTGTGTGAGAATGTGTGAGAGTGAGAGTGTCAATTCCTAGGCAGGTTGATAAGAAGTCTAGGGGTCTCCATGGAGAGATGGGTTTGGAATTCTCAGGGAGGAAGAAAGGACAAACTTTTTTTCCCTTGTACATTCCTTAGGATTATATAACAATGATGTATCCTGCTTGAGGACAGTCTCTGAAAAAACCTACTGGCTAATTCTGTTATCTCAAAATGTAAATCATGGGAGTAGGTCTGGTGAGGTCCTTACAATCTCTAGACATTCTTTTGATTCACTGTAATAACTAATTTAAGAGTATATAATTCCAGTGCTAAGACTAGCAAGGAGGTACTCTTTGTACCACCTTCTGATTATGTCAGAAGCTTTCTCTATCTCCTTTATATTTAATAAAACTTTATTACACAAAAGCTCTGAGTGATCCAGCCTCGTCTCTGGCCCCAGATTGAAGTCTTCTCCTCCGGAGCCCAAGAACCCCGGCGTCTTTGCATGATTCAGCAACAACCTTTCACCTTGGAGGCTCATCCGGGATCCTTCAGGACAAGATAAGGATGCTTGGAGCTCTAGTTCTTTTTTCTCCTGGCGAACACGTCTTCTGCTGTTCTTTACTAACTCTACAGTGTGGTTGTGTGAATGAATGAAATGCTCTGCGCGAAGCAAGTGAGGAGTCCTGCTCTGTGGTTCCACAGTGAGCTCATACCACTTATGGCAGAAACCTGTTGGGGGTTTATATCTACCTGCCAATGCCAAGAGGCACCCAACGTCTCCTTCAGGAACTCACCAGAAATGGGCAAAGTGTGTGGACTGAACTCTCCTTTCTCGGTCAAACTTTTTGGTCTCTTTGACCATTTCATAACTCTTTGGGAATTAGAAGTACAACCTAATCTATCAGATCATAGGCTTTCAAGGGACTTGCAATCTATGTTGCTACTGTGTACTGTGGTCTAGGTCCCAAACTTGGATTGGTAGTCAGGAAGCGCCTAGCCTTGCTAGGAATTGAAAGTTTGGAAGCTACATGGAGCTCTAGCTCCAAGAGCATCTCTGAGGTTAAAGGTTACTCAGATTGGAACTGCAATGCATTTTTTTTTCCTTTGGTAACACTGGCTCTTAGTGTACCAGAGAAGGCTCTTACACTGGTGTGGTGACGCTTGGAAGAAACATCTCAGTTTCATGTTTGTATCGGTCTTACTGTGGTCAAGAATATACTCAGGGTCGGGCACAGGCACTTAGGTGATGAATGTTTCCCCCAGCGGTCTTGGCTTGGGAGGCATTCTGGAAGGTTACTCTGGTTGCTCCCCGGGTGGCATCAGAGACAAGCAAGGTTTTAATGGTGAAGAGCTGGACGTCAGTCAGGGATGCCATCAGGTCTACCCCTGGTGCATCCCCACCCCGTCTCAGTGATAGAACCTGGAGGGACGAGTGTGATGCCTGTGTCGGTAAGGGACAGACTAAGTCCGACCAGGAAAGAAAAGATTTTGGTGTAAAGTCTGTACACCCCCATCTAGAGCAGGGAGGGATGCCTCCAGTAGAAAAACAGCACTAGTCACTTTTTTTTTTCTATCTTACAGATGGGAGCTAACAATCCCAGCCTCATTCCTTTGAACTGTATCCTGAAAAACTGGGATAGATTTGATCCCCAGGGATTAAAGAAGACACACCTGGTCTTCCTATGTGATACTGTATGGCTGTGGAACCCACTGGAGGATGGCAAATGGTGGCCAGTTGGAAGGTCTCTTAAGTATAATACTGTTTTACAATTAGACAAGTTCTGTAGAAAACAAGGGAAACGGGTGGAAGTAGCATATATGTTGTCCTTTTCGCTCTGCTAAATATGCCAGACTTAGGTCCTAAGGGTATAGATTTGGGTGTGAAACCTTCAGCTCCCCCCGTCCTCCTACTTTGCCCCTGTACCCGGGGCTCCAAACTGAGTTTCCAACAGTCTTGGTCTCAGTGGAAACCCAAACTGAGATACAAACTGCCTCAGTCTCACTGGAAACCCAAATTGAGATTTGAATTGTCCACGTAGAGGCCCAAACAACTCCTGTCTCAGTATGACTTCAGAAAACTCTGGTTTCAATAGAAACTCAGACCATCGAAGTAAGAGATGAGATGGAGGACAGGAGACAAAGAGATAAAGAAAAGGTTTCTCCAATCTATCCCTGGGATATGTGCAGAGCAACCGGAGAGACTGAGGAACAGCCACACAAGCTTTTGTCTCTTCATGAAGTACCCACCGGGAGAAATTATCAGTCTATGAGAGTTAATAAGCCTTTTTCTTATCAAGAAGTACAAAGAATCAAGGAGAATCTGGGAGACTATTTAGAGGAACCAGAAAAATATATTAGAGCTTTTAAAGGTGTTACTCTGCATTATGACCTTACTTGGAAGGATGTGATGTATATCTTGGGACAAACGCTGACTCTCGACTCAAAAAGTTGAGCTTTGGGAAAAGTGGTTGCTTATAGAGATGAATTTCTTGGTAATGAACCAATAGGAAAGAGGGAGGACGAGATAACCACTCTCCCCACTGGGAATCAGGAGGTCCCAGCTACAGAACCAGACTGGGATTACAACACAGCAAAAGGAAGATGGGATCAGAGTCATTTTGTCAGATGTATTCTTGAAGGACTCAGGCAGGGGCATTCTAAGCCTTTTAACTATGGCAAACTGGCAGACACAGAACAGGAGGAGAAGGAAGCTCCTGGTAACTTCCTAGACAGACTGAGAGCCCTTTGCAGATACACTGAGATTGATCCCGAAAGCGAGGATGGAAAAGTGATTTTAAAGGTAGATTTCTCACTCAATTGGCTCCAGATATTCACTGTAAGTTATCAAAATGGGCATATGGATCAAATAAGTCTTTAGATAATCTGTTACATCTGGCTCAGTCTATTATGGAAGGGGATATGAGGAAGAGAGAAAGACAAAGGAACAGGTGGAAGCCTTCACAATGGCTATGAAAACCTTTCTTAAACAGCCTGAGGAAATACCCAGAGGGACCCAGGTGAAAAGGGATGGGCTTGCTATTATTGTGGAAAGGAGGGGCACCTCAGGCACCTAAGCCGCCCCTGGCTCCATATCTGGTCTTCAAAGGACCACACTGGAAGAGAGACTGCCCCCAGAGGTGTAGGTTTCAGGGATTGGACTCTCAAGAAAAGCAGGACTGAAGGTACCTGAGGGTCCCCACACAAGCTCCCTTCCTAATTACACCTGAGGAACCTCGGGTATTGATAACTGTGGGAGGCCAATCCGTCAATTTCCTTTTAGATACTGGGGCAACTTACTCTGTACTTACTGACGCCCCTGGCCCACTTTCTTCCTGATCCACTTCCATAATGAGACTGTATGGACGAGCCAAAAGATATTATTTCAGTTATTCTTTATCTTGCAACTGGGATCCTGTGCTATTTTCACAGGAGTTCCTGATCATGCCAGAATCACCCTCATCCCTTTTGGGGAGGGATATACTGAGCAAGGTCCATGCCTCTGTTTTCATGAATATGGAGCCCTTCCTTTCTCTCCCTTTAGTTGAACAAAATGTAAATCCTAGAGTATGGGCTGATGGAAAATCTGTGGGTCGAGCACAAAATGCTATTCCTGTAGTTGTCAAGCTCAAAGACCCACACTTATTCCCACATAAGAAGCAGTATCCACTGAAATCTGAAGTTAAGGAAGGGTTAAAATCCATCATTGAGAATTTAAAGGAGCAGGGACTATTAGTTCCCTGTAATAGTCAATTCAATATTCCTATTTTGGGTATAAAGAAATCAACTGGTAAATGGAGACTAGTTCAAGATTTATGAATAATAAATAAGGCTGTATTTCCTTTACATCCCTTGGTGCCTAATGCTTATACTCTATTGTCTGAAATTCCTGAACGAGCCAAATATTTCTCACTGAATGATTTGAAAGATGCCTTGTATTCAGTGCCTTTGGCAGAGGAAAATCCATTTCTATTTGCCTTTGAAGCCCCTACACTAGCAGCTTCTCAGTTAACCTGGACAGTTTTGCCCCAGGGATTTCGTGACAGTCCTCACTTACTTGGACAAAGTTTGTCACGGGATCTACAAAACTTTAATAGCTCTAAAGCAGTGGTGTTAAAATATGTAGAGGATATTTTGCTCTGTGCTGAGACAGAGGAAGCTCGTTCACAAACCTCAGAAGATTTCTTAAACTTTCTGGCAGGCTGTGTTACAAGGCATCAAGAGAGAAGGCTCAGCTTTGTCAACAATCTGTTAGATATCTGGGTCTAATTATATCAGAAGTGGCCAGGGCCATAGGCCCTGAGAGAATTAAACCTATACTAAACCACCCTCTACCTATGATTTTAAGACAATTGAGAGGATTTTTGGAATTACAGGCTACTGTCATATTTAGATTCTAGGTTATGGGGAACTTGGCTGGCCTTTATATAAACCTATAGCTGAAACTCAGCAGGCCCAAACCGACAAACTGGTTTGGTCTCCAGATACTCAAAAGGCTTTTAAGGTTCTTCAGACTGCTCTCCTGCAAGCTCCGGCTCTGAGCTTGCCCACAGGGTCAGAATTTAATTTGTTTGTCACTGAAAGAATAGGTATGTCCTTGGGAGTTTTGACACAACCCTGAGGGCCTCACCAGCAACCTATTGCTTATCTAAGCAAAGAATTAGATGTAATTGCACATGGGTGGCCCTACTGCCTAAGAGTAATTGGGGCAGCTGCTTTATTAGCACCTGACACTTTAAAAATAATTAATGGATGAAACCTTACTGTACTGACTTCTCATGATGTGAGTGGAATCTTAAATTCTAAGGTTAGTATTTGGATGACAGACAGTTGACTTCTTAAATATCAATCATCGTTGGTAGAAGGCCAGTAACTAAGCTAAAAGTTTGTGGAAATTTAAATCCTGCCACTATCCTTCCTGAGAAGGAAAATGAAACATCTGATCACGATTGTTCCCAATTGCTAACTTTAAACTATGCAGCTCGGGAATATCTAATGGATACCCCACTAGACAATCCTGACATGGAAATATTTACAGATGGCAGTTCTTTTGTTCAGGATGGAAAGCGTAAAGCAGGTTACACAGTGGTGACTGCTGACAGGTTTTAGAAGCAAAATCTCTCCCCCAGGGAACCAGTGCCCAGTTAGCGGAGCTAGTGGCTCTGACCCGAGCTCTAGAGTTAAGCAAAGGGCAGCGAATAAATATCTACACTGATTCTAAGTATGCTTATTTGACTTATATGTTCATGTTGCAATATGGAAAGAAAGACAGTTTAAAACAGGAACAGGAGAATCTATTAAACATTTCAGAGAGATTGAGAGACTTTTGACTGCTATATATTATCCTAAAGAAGTAGTGGTTATGCATGCAAAGGGCACAGCAAGGGTGGGAGTAAAGTAGTCACTAGTAACCAGTTAGCTGACTCTCAAGCCAAAAAAGTGGCACTTTACGAAACCCCCTCACTACGGACGCCTTTGATCTGGACAGGTCCTGTGGAACAGGAAAAGCCACAATATACTGAGGGAGAATTAGAAAGATATGAGAAAAGAGGAGCAAATATTACTGATAAAGGATGATTACAGTCCAAGGATGGATGATTAATAATTCCTGAAAATGTTCAGTGGAAAATTCTTAAGGATTTACACCAGAGTTTTCATTTGGGTGCAGAAAGTACTTACCAGATGGCTTCTCGTTTGTTTGAAGGTAAAAATGTAATGAAAACGTTAAAGAACAATATCAAAATGTGTGAGGTTTGTCAGAAAAATAATCCAAAGACTGAAAAGCTAGCAAAATCTGGATTACAACGATGTAGAAAGTATCCTGAAGAGGACTGGGAAATTGATTCTACTCATATGCCAAAAGCTAATGGATATTGTTGCTTACCAATTTCGGTAGATACTTTTACTGGATGGATTGAGGCTTTCCCCTGTCGTAGTGAACAAGCTAAATAGATTATAAAGATTTTAATCCATGAAATTTTCCCCAGGTTTGGGCTGCCATGGCGGCTTCAGAATGACTATGGCTCCACCTTTATTTTTTTTTTTTTTGACTCCATTTTTTATTTATTTATTTATTTTTCATTTATTTTTATTAGTTGTAGGCTAATTACTTCATAACATTTCAGTGGGTTTTCTCATACATTAACATGAATTAGCCATGGAGTTACATGTATTCCCCACACCAATCCCCCCTCCCACCTCCCTCTCCACCCAATTCCTCTGAGTCTTCCCAGTGCACCAGGCCCGAGCACTTGTCTCATGCATCCAACCTGGGCTGGTGATCTGTTTCACCATAGATAATATACATGTTTCGATGCTGTTCTCTCTAAACATCCCTCCCCCCCTCAGCTTCTCCCACAGGGTCCAAAAGTCTGTTCTGTACATCTGTGTCTCTTTTTTTGTTTTGCATATAGTGTTATCATTACCATCTTGCTAAATTCCATATATATGTGTTAGTATGCTGTAATGTTCTTTATCTTTCTGGCTTACTTCACTCTGTATAATGGGCTCCAGTTTCATCCATCTCATTAGTACTGATTCAAATGAATTCTTTTTAACTGCTGAGTAATATTCCATTGTGTATATGTACCACAGCTTCCTTATCCATTCATCTGCTGATGGGCATCTAGGTTGCTTCCATGTCCTGGCTATTATAAACAGTGCTGCGATGAACATTGGGGTGCACGTGTCTTTTTCAGATCTGGTTTCCTCGGTGTGTATGCCCAGAAGTGGGATTGCTGGGTCATATGGCAGTTCTATTTCCAGTTTTTTAAGAAATCTCCACACTGTTTTCCATAGTGGCTGTACTAGTTTGCATTCCCACCAACAGTGTAAGAGGGTTCCCTTTTCTCCACACCCTCTCCAGCATTTATTGCTTGTAGACTTTTGGATAGCAGCCATCCTGACTGGCGTGTAATGGTACCGCATTGTGGTTTTGATTTGCATTTCTCTGATAATGAGGGATGTTGAGCATCTTTTCATGTGTTTGTTGGTATGGCTCCACCTTTAAAGCTGCTGTAACTCAGGGGGTGTCTAAAGCTCTAGGAATAGAGTATCACTTACACTGTTCCTGGAGACCTCAATCCTCAGGAAAGGTTGAAAAAGCTAATGACATTATCAAAAGGCATCTGTGCAAGTTAACTCAAGAGATGCAGGAAAATTGGATTAAAGCCCTACCCATAGCTTTAATGAGGGCTCGAACTGCCCCCCAAAAGGAGGGACTGGGCCCCTTTGAGTGTGTTTATTGAAGGCCTTTCTTATGCACTGACATTATTATAGACCCTGAAGGCTTGCAATTAACTAATTATGTAACTCAACTCTCAGCTTTTCAACAGGCATGAACAGAACTCCAGGAGACGACTCCTGACCCAGCCTCTGAGTCAAGGAAGCCTCTATTTGAGCCAGGAAATGAGGTCCTCATAAAAACATTGGGGTCTGGGGGCCCATCCCTCGAGGCCCTCTGGGAAGGCCCTTAACCAGGTTATTCTTTCTTCTCCCACAGCTGTCAAACTGCCATGAATTGATTCGTGGGTACATCACAGTCGAGTTAAGAGGTGGCACCCTGACCGGAACTAAGTGATGTCATTTTATGTCTTTACTTCCTGTGCTCTGACTTTGTACATTTCAGATGGGCCTGGTAATCTATGTGAGTCTACTTTTGCTGACTCCAAAGATCCTGAGTCTGCCGTTTGATCCTCAAGACAATGCCTTCCTGTCCTGGGCTCACTCCTACGCTGCATTCCACAATCGGTCTAACTGCTGGTTCTGTGGAGCACTCCCTTCATTGGTGGAAGGCTTCCCATGGTGGACATCTCCTCTTCAAGGAAAGGACTTTCTCCAAGTCTGCAAATACCTTCAACAATCGCATGTGATGCCTCTTCTTAAACTGATTACATCTAAAAACCATAAAATGGGCCGGTGCAACACTTTTTCCTTTAACTATGGACGTAACGTGACTTTTAATTTTTATTATACATTGTCTCGGTTTAATGACTATTTTGCTACACATAAGACAAATAAGTCTAGATCTGATAGTTTTTTTTATCTGACATGTATCAAATATGGGATGAGGTTATATGGCTAACTCCTGAAAAAGGACGTCTAATATCTTTTTTTTTCTTTTTTTTTTTTTTTTGCCTCTTAAATAAAAGACATAATTGCAATTGGTTTCACTTGCTTTTTTATTGTGTTACTATGTATTACCAAAATACATATCAAAAAGTTTCCTATTTTGTATTTTTATTTTTTATCTTTAAATTTTTATTGGAGTATAGTTGATTTGCAATGTTGTATTAGTCTGCTAGACAGCAAAGTGAAACAGTTATGTAATACATATACATATATCCACTCATTTTTAGATTCTTTTCCCATATAGATCATTACATAGTAGTGGGTAGAGTTCCTTATGCCATTGAGTATGTCCTTTCTCCCCACTCCAAAA
>JADEYB020000226.1:36718-50000 GCA_015832495.2 Alces alces
TCCAAACAGGACTTACTGGATATGTGGCTCTTATCTATGGGCATGGCTTCCCCTTGGTTGGAGAGGGAGATGCACCCTAGGTCTAGCCTTTACTCACAGCTTTATATTTTCCAAGCTTCCAGAAAATCCTAATAATTTACCTCAACTTAAAACTCGGTGGGCAAGGTCTGTATTTCACTGGTATGATTATTTGGCTGCAGTGTTTGTTCCCTCTTTGGGAACTACAGATGTTATGCTACGAGTGGATGCTTTGACTAATTTTACTCAACAGGCATTACAATGTTCTCAAAAAGCTATTTCAGCTCTTAATGCTGAACAAGCACAAATTAGAAAGGTGGTTTTACAAAATAGATTAGCTTTAGATATTCTGACAGCTGTGCAAGGAGGAATTTATGCCATTATTCATACCCAATGTTGTACTTATATACCTGATATGAGCACTAATGTTACTCATTTTACTAAACACATGACCAAGATGATTGGGGCTATGGATACTCAAGCCTCAATTGCCTCACTTTGGGAGTCATTAGCTAGTTCCCCATGGTGGAAAACTATCTTAATTACAATAATTCTGATTGTTCTATTTTTACTGTTTATTCCCTGCATCTGTAACTGTGTAATTGAATTTGTTTCTAGTCACATGAAGGCCTTTAAGTTACAAATGGTTGTCTGGGCTCCTATGAGTGCCACAGTCTCCTCCAACTGTTACTTGGGGCCCCTGGATCAGAGACCCTCAATATGAAGGTAAGGAGAATATGTTGCCTTAATAATTTAGGGACCACTCCCCTAAATAGCAGGAAGTAGTTATGGAATGAAAACGACGTCCCTTTCCCTTGGCAACACAATTATCCTAAAAGAAAAGGGGGGAATGAAAGAATCATTTCCTAGGCAAGTTGATAAGAAGTCTAGGGGTCCCCATGGAGAGAGGGGTCTGGAATTCTCAAGAAGGAAGAAAGGACAAATTCCCCCCACCCCTACATTCCTTAGGATTATATAACAATAATGTATCCTGCTTGAGGACAGTCTGGAAAAAACCTTCTGGCTAATTCTGTTATCTCAAAATATAAATTATGGGAGTAGGTCTGGTGAGGTCTTTACAACCTCCATACATTCTTTTGATTCACTGTAATAACTAATTTGAGAGTATATAACTCCATTGCTAATGCTAACAAGGGGGTACTGTTTCTGCCCCCTTCTGATGTTTATGTCAGGAGCTTTCTCTATCCCTTTTGTACTTTAATAAGCTCTATTCCACAAAAGCTCTGAGAGATCAAGCCTTTGGCCCTGGATTGAATTCTTCTCCTCTGGAGGCCAAGAATCCCGGTGTCTTTTTGTGGGTTCAGCAACAGCCTTTCAGTGTTTGGGAAGTGATGCCACCATAGAGAAAGTGGAAGTATGACCCAGGTGCAGGTTCAGGAGTGGATCACCCTGGAGACTGTGGAAATGTGACCTCAGGTACAGGGCTTGGGGAAGGGAGGTCACCCTGGAGACTGGACATGTGATCCCAGGTACAGGGTCTGGGAGGTGAGGTTTCTCAGGGACTGTGGATGTGTGACCCTATATGCAGAGTCTCAGGAGGGGGCTTATCCAAGAGACTGTGGACATATGTCTCCGCGGAGCTGGTCTGGGAGGCGGGTCACCCTGGAGCCTGTGAACATGTTATTTCAGGTGCAGGGTCTGGGAGTGGTTTACCACAGAGACCATGAACCTGAGAATCCAGGTGCCAGGTCTGTGAGGTTTGGTCACTGTGGTCATGACACCACAGTTCAGGGTCAGGGAGGTTGGGTCACCTGGAGAATGTGGACGTGTGACCCTATGCACAAATCTGGGGAGGACTGTCCATGGTGAACTGTGGATATGTGACCCCAGATGCAGGTTGTGGCAGGGGGTGTCACAATAGAGACTGTGGTCATATGACCCCAGGTGTAGGGTCTCAGAGGGATGTCACCCTGGAGACATGGACTTGTGAATTCAGGTGCATGGTCTGGAGGGGGTTCACATAGGAGATTTTGGATATGTGAACCCCGTGCACTGTTTGGGAGTCCTCTCCCTGAAGACTGTGGATGAGTGGCCCTAGGTGCAGCGTCTAGGAGGGGGTGTCACCATGGAGACTGTGGACATGTAACCCCAGGTATAGGGTCTGGAAGGGGTTCATCCTGGAGACTGGATGTGTGAGCCCAGGTGCAGAGTTTGGGAAGTGGGGTCACTCTTGGGATTGCTGACAGGTTACCCCAGGTGCATGGTGTGGGGAAGAGTCACTTTGTAGACCATAGATGTGTGATCCTAGGTGCGGGGTCAGGGAGGTGCTGTCACCCTGAAAACTGTGGTCATGTTACCCTAGGTACAGAGTCTGGAGGTGGGCTTATCCAGGCAACTGTTGATGTGTGACCCCAGGTAAAGTGTCTGGGGTGGTTTGGATGGGGTGGTTTGTCACCCTGTAGACTCTGGACATGTTACCAATGTGCAGGATCTGGGAGGGGTTCATCGTGGAGACTGTGGATGTGTAACCTCAGGTACAGGGCCTGGGAGGGGTAAACCCTGGGAACTGTGGACATGTGATTCCAGGTGTAGGGACTCAGAGGTGGGATCACCTTGAGACTGTGGACATGTGACCCCAGGTGCATGGCCTGGGAGGAGGTCACAATGGAGACTGTGGATGACTCCAGGTATATGGCCTGGGAGGTGGAGTTACCCTGGACTGTGGACATGTGACCCCAGTTACTCTGTGTGGGATGTGGGGTCACACTGGAGACTGGACGTGTAAGCCCTGATACAGTGTTTGTGGAGGGGTGTCACACTAGACACTGTGGAAATGTGACCCCAGGTCTGGGATCTAGAGGATGTCACACTGAATACTGTAGATATGTGACTCCAGGTGAAGGCTCTGAGAGGTGGGGTCACCCTGGAGACTGTGAACGTGGGACCCCAGGTACTGGGTGTTGAAGGCGGGGTCACACAGTAGACTGTAGACATGTTACCCCAGGCATAGAGTCTGCGAGGTGGGGACTGTGGACGTGCAACTAAAAGTGAAGGATTTGATGAGGCAGCTCTCCCCAGAGACTCTGACATGTGATCCAAGGTGAGTGGTCTGGGAGGGGGTGGTATTGTACTGGTCCCCAGGGTTTACCCCTCTCAGACCCTGCACCTGGGGTTACCCGTCCATAGTCTCCATGGTGACCCCCTCCCCAACGATGCACCTGTGATCACATGTCCACAGTCTCAGGGTGACCCCACCTCTGACACCCTACACCTGGGGTCACAGGTCCATAGTCCCCAGGTTTACCCCTCCCGGTCCCTGTACTTGTGCTTACATATCCATAGTCTCCATGGTGACTGTTGAGTCCAGCTCAACAGCACAGGTTCCTGAAAGTGTGGCATGGCAAAAGAATGAGAAACATTCAAGAAAGTTACAGCAGGGACCAACACCACCATGAGGTGAAGGTGCCCAAATTGATCTCATGTCTGCTTTATTATACTTTTTGAGACTAGCTTGTATGTGCTTACAGGAGCATAGCAGCCTGGATGGCCTTCAATGATAATCCTGTGCAGTTAATATTTAGCAATTTTGTATCCCTGTTTTTCTGCCTCAAGGACAAAGATCTAGTTAATCTTTATGTGCCTCCCAGGTGACAAAGATAGGAACAGTCTGCTGATGGTTTTCTACCCCCAGATGTATATCCTGCTTTGAAGATGTTTTTGTTCCTTCTTAGATTCCTTCAGGAGTGACATGCTGAGTCTTGTCCTCTCAGCAAGATTGCTTAACTCTTCTACCAGGCCTGTCTCCTACAGGTGACCCCCTCCCACATCCTGCACGTTGGTAATATATCCAGAATCTACAGCCTGACAAACCACCCCAGACACTTTACCTGTGGTCACATGTCCCAGTCTCCTGGATAAGCCCACCTCCAGGCATTGTACCATGAGTCACACGACCACAGTGTGTGAGGTGACAGCACCTCTCACACCCTGCACCTAGGGTCACATGTCCACAGTCTCCAAGGTGACCTTACCTCCCAGACCCTATACCTGGGGTCACATGTGCAAATTAGCCAGGCTTCCCACCACTCCAACACCCTGCACCTGGGTCAAAAGCCCACAGTCTCAAGGGTGACCCCCTCTCAGACCCTATTCCTGGGGTCACATGTCCAGAATCTCCAGAATGATCTACCTCCAAGATGAAGCACCTGATGTCACATGTCCACAGTCTCCAAGGTGACTTTATCCCAGACCATGCACCCAGGGTAATCTGTCAACAATCCCAAGACTGACCCCACTTTCCAAACCCTGCACCTGAGGGCACACGTCCACAGTCCCCCAAATTAACTCACCTCCCAGATGTAATGGGGGACATGTGTACTCAGTCTCCAGGGAGACCCCCACCTCACAGACCCAGCACCTGGTGTCCCACACCCAAAGTCTCCAGGGTGACAGCATCTCTTATACCCTGAGCCTGGGGTCACATATTCAAAGTATCCAGCGTGACCTCCTTTTGATCATGGAACTGGGGTCACATTTCCATAGTGCCTAGGGTGACACTTCTCCACAGACACTGTACGTGGGGTCACACGTCCACAGTCTCCAGGGTGACCCCACCCACTAGACAGAGCAATGAGGATCACATACCCACATTACAGGGTTACCCCACCTCCCAGAGCCTAAACCTGGAGTCACACGTCCATAGTCTCCATAGTGACTCCCTCATAGACCATGCACCCGGGATCATACAACCACTGACTCCCATCCAACCCTGTACCTGGGATCACATTTCCAAAAGTTCTAGGGTGATGCTTCTTCCAAGATCCTGTACCAAGTGTCACACCTGCACAATCTCCAGAGTGACCCCACATCCAAGAGCCTGCACCTGGGACCACATGTCCACAATCAGCAGTGTAACCCCAAGTCCTACACACAATATCTGGATCCACAGGTCTACAGTCTCTATGGTGACCCCTTCCCATACCATGCACCTTGGATCACACATCCACAGTTTGCAAGGAGAGCCCCCTCCCCAAATCGTGCACTTTGAATCACACATCCACAGTCCTCAGGGGGATCACACCTCCCAGACCCTGTACCTAGGGTCACATGTACAGTCTCTGGGGTACACCACCTCACAGAACCTGCACCTGGGGTCACATGTCCACAGCATTCAGTGTGAACCCACCTCCCAGACCCTGTACCTGGTACACATGTCCATAGTCTCTAGGGTGACCCCCTCCCAGACCCTGTACCTGGGACACATGTCCACAATCTCTAGGGTGACACTCCTCCCAGACCTTGTACCTGGGAAGAAATATCTTCAGTCTCCCCAGTGACACCCTCCCAGACACTGTACTTGGGGTCACACTTCCACAGTATCCTATGTGACAGCCCTGCCCAGATCCTGAACCTGGTGTCACATGTCCAGAGTCTCCAGCACAGCCTTCATCCCAGATCCTGTATCTGTGTCACATCCACATTCTCCAGAGTGACCCAACCTCACTGTCCCTGTACTGGGGTCTTACAACCACAGTCTACAGGGAACCTCCCCTCTCAGAACTTTCACCTGGAGTCACATGTCAAAAGTCTCCAAGGTGACCCGTCTCCATACACCCAGCACCTGGAGCCAAGCATGCACACTTTCCAGGGTGACAACCCTCCAAGACCTCGCTCCTGGGGTTATACACCCACAGTCTCCATTGTGACAGCCACCTACCAGACCCTGCACCTGTATTCACCTAACCATAGTATCCAGGGTGATAATATCCCCCAGATTGTGTACATGGGGTCACGCGTCCATATTCTCCAGAGTGACCCAACCTCCCTGACCCTGTACTGGGGTATCACAACCACAGTCTTCAGGATTACCATCCTCCCAGACCCTGTACCTGGCTTCTCACATCCACAGTCTCCAGGGTAAATCCTTTTCAGGCATTTCACCTGGGATCACACGTTCACGGGCTCCAGGTTGAACCTTTAGAAGTACCTGCACCTGGGGCCACATGACCATAGTCTCCTTGATGACACCCCTCCCAGACCCTGTACCTGGGATTACATTTCCAGTTTCCAGGGTAACCTCCCCTCCCAGAAACTACATGTGGGGTAACACATACACAGTCTCCAGGGTCACCAGAATTTTTACTTTAGGTCACATGACCACAGTCTATAGGGTAACCCCACCTCATCAGAACTTTTAGCTCTGGTCACATGTCCACAGTCTCCAGGGTGACACCCCCTAGACCCTGTACTTGTGGTCATGAGTCCACAGACTTCAGGGTGACTCACCACACCTGTTTGAACTCCTGGGATCACCTGTCCAGTCTCCAGGGTAGCTTCCCCTCACAAACCCTACACCTGATGTCACATGTCCACAGTTTCCAGGGTGACAGCTTCTCAGACCTTGTACCTGAGGTCACATGTCTTCAGTCCCCAAGGTGACCCCTCCCAAGCACTATCTTTGGGGTCACATGTCCACAGTCTCCAGGGTGATACCCTTTCCCAGACACTGTACATGGCTCACACGTCCACAGTCTCCAGGGTGACAACCCTCCCAGACCCTGTACCTGTTGTCATACTTCCACAATATCCAGGGTGATTCCCTACCCAGATACTGCACTTGGTATCACATGTCCAAGTCTCCAGTGTGATCTACCTCACAGACTCTGCACCCAGGATAACATGTACACCCTCTTCATGTGCCCTCACCTCCCAGATGATGTACCTGGGTCAGATGTCACTGGCTCTAGCGTGAGTAACCTCTTAAGTCTCTGCACCTGGGGTTAAACCACCATACTCCTCAGAGTGACTCCACATCCCAGACCCTACACCTGGATTCAAATGTCCAGTCTCCAGGGTAACCCCACCTCCAAGACCCTGACCTTGGTGTCACTCATCCACAGTTTCCAGAGTGAACCCAACTTCCAGACCATGTACCTGGAATTACATTTCCAGTTTCCAGAGTAAACCCACCTCTCAGACCCTACACCTGGGGTCACATGTCCATAGTCTCCACGATGAAACTCTCCCAACCCTGCACCTGGGCCGCATGTCCACAAGTTCCAGGGTGATATCCTCTCAGACCCTGGACTGGGGTCTTATGTCTACAGTCTGAAGGGTGACCCCACCTTCCAGACCCTGCAACTGTCTCACACTTAAACAGTCTCCAGCGTGACTGCTCCTGATCCTGCACCTGGGGCCACATTTCTACAGTCCCCTGGATGACACCTCTCCCAGGTCCTGTACCTAGGGTCCCATGTTCATAGTCTCCATGGTGAGCCCTCCTTCCAGACCATGTCCCTGGGGTCAAATATCTGCAGTATCCAGTGTAACTCCCCCCAGATCATAAACATGGGATCACACCTTCACACTTTCCAGGATGATCCCACCTCCAGACCCTCTACCAGGGGTCACATGTCCACAGTCTGCAGGGTAACATCAACTCCTAGGCCCTATACCTGAAGTCACAAGTCCACAGTCTCCATGGTGACCCCCTTCCAGACCATGCACCTTGGATGACACATCAGAGTCTCCAGGGAAAGCCCCCTCATCAAATTTGGCACTTTTAGTCACATGTCCACAATTGACTCCACCTCACAGGGGTCACATGTCCCCAGGTTCTACTGTGTGACCCCACCTTCAACACCCAATACTTGGGATCATATGTCTACTCTTAAATCCCTGCACATGTTCACACTCCACAGAGTGACTGCAGCTCCCAGACACTACACCTGGGGTAAAAGGTCCACAGTCTCCAGGATGATCGCACCTCCAAGACCCTGACCTTGGTGTCACTCATCCACAGTCTCCAGAGTGAACCCACCTTCCAGACCATGTACCTGGAATTACATTTCCAGTTTCCAGAGAAAACACACTTCCCAGACCCTACACCTGGGGTCACATGTCCACAGTCTGTATGGTAAAATACTCCCAGAACCTACCCTGGGGTACATCCACAGTCTCCTGGGTAACCCCCCTTCCCAGATCCTGTACCTGGGATCAAACTTCCAGTCTCCAAGGTGACCCCTTCCACACACCCTGCACCTGGGGTCACACGTCAAAAACCTTCAGGGTGACCCACTTCCCAGATCCTTCACCTGCAGTCACATGTCCACAGTCTCCATGGTGAAACCCTCCTGACCCTGCACCTGGCTTGCATGTCCACAAGCTCCGGGGTGACATCCTCCCAGACCCTGGACCAGGGTCACATGTCTACAGTCTGAAGGGTGATCCCACCTCCCAATCCTGTACCTGTGGTCACACTTAAGCAGTCTCTGGGGTGACTGTTCCTGATCTTGCACTTGGGGTCACATTTCTACAGTTCCCTGGGTGATACTTCTCCCGGGTCCTGTCCCTGGGGTCAAATATATGCAGTATCCAGGGTAAACATCCAGATCATAAATGTGGGGTCACACCTCCAGTTTCCAGGATTAGCCCACCTTCAGACCCTGTACCACAGTGACATGTTCACAATCTTAGGGTAACCCCAACTCCTAGACCCTATACCTGGAGTTACAAGCCCACAGGGGTAAACCTGGGGACTATTGACCTGTGACCCCAGGTGTAGCGTTTCGAAGGTGGGGTCACCTTAACACTGCGGATGTGTGATACCAGGTGCATGGTCTGGGAGGTCACCATGGAGACTGTGGATGTATGACTCCATGTATAAATTCTGGGAGGTGGGATTATCCTGGACTGTGAACATGTTATCCTTGTTACTCGGTCTGGGGCTTAGGGTCACACTGGAGACTCTGGACATGTAAGCCCAGGTACAGTTTTTGTGGAGGAGTGTCACACTAGACACTGTGGAAATGTGTCCCCAGGTCCAGGGTCGAGAGGGTGTCACCCTGAATACTGTGGCCATGTGGCCCCAGGTGGAGGGTCTGGAGAGGGGTGTCAGGCTGGACTTCAGACATGTTACCCAAGGTGCAGGTTCTGGAAGTGGTTCACCCTGGAGATTCTCGACGTGTGATTCCAGGTACATGGTCTGGAGAGGTATGTCACCCTATCGACTGTGATAATGTGATTCAGATACAGAATGGGGAGGGTGTCACCATGGAGACTGTGAAGGTATGACCACAGATGTATGGTATGTGAATTGTGGTGTCCCTGGAAAGAGTGGAAGTTTGACCTCAGGTACAAGGTCTGGGGAGCCGGGGTCACCCTGGAGACTGGACATGTGACCCCAGGTACAGGGTCTGGGAGTTAGCATCACTTGGGGACTGTGGACATGTGATCCCATGTGCAGATTCTGGAGAGGGTTCTCACCCAGGAGACTGTGGACAAATGACCCCTGGTACATGACTGGGAGGTAGGGTAGCCCTGGAGATTGTGGACTTGTTCCCTCAGGTAAAGGGCATGGGAGGGTTTCACCATGGAGACCATGGATGTGAGAACCCAGGTGCAGGGTCTGGGAGTTGTGGTCACTCAGGGACTGTGGACGTGTGACCCCATGTGCAGAGTCTGGTGAGGGTACTCAGCCATGACACTATTTATGTATAACCCCAGGTACATGACTGGAATGTGAGGTCACCCAGGAGACTGTGAACATCCCTGAGATACCTTTTGCAACTCGAGAGGAACCATGAGTGTCTCACCACAACTCGAGAAGAGCCCCGTGTTCTCTACCTCATCTCAAGATGAGGCACAGGTCCCCTGCTTCATCTCAAGAGGAATTCCAACTTTCCCCTCACACGAAAAGAGGAGGCCTGTCTCACCTATTGAAACTCGAGAGGAGCCCCGAGATTTATGCCTCAATTCAAAACGACACTGAATTCCCCAAAACTCGAGATAAGGCCTGATTTTCCTGCACCAACTCGAATGGAAGCCCGAGTATCCCTTCACAACATGAAGGGAGGTATAACTCCCCTCTTGCACCTCTAGAAAATGACCCTGTTCCCCACCTCATCTCGACAGAAAGCCTGATACCCCTTCTACAACTCGAGAGAAAAGTGGAGTTCCATGCTTCAACAAAAGATGAGGCCTGATTCCCCTGTTGAAACTCTATAAGAACCCCAAGATGCCTGTTGCAACTAGAGAAGAACACTGAGTTTCCCACCTTTACCCGAGATGAAGGCCTATTCCCCTGCAGCGACTTGAAGGAATCCCTAGGTGACCCCACAACTTGAAAGGAGGCCTGACTTTCCTGAGGCAACAGGAGAGGTTCCCTGAGGTCCCCATTGCAACTCAACAGGAGCCCTGAGTTTCACGCCACAACTTGAGAAAAGCAATGAAATTCCCCCTCAACATGAGATAAGGCCCTTTTCCCCTGAAGCACCTCAAGAGCAATCCCTAGTTCCCTTTCAAAACTCTAGAGGAGGCTTTTGCAACTCAAGAGGTTCCCCAAGATACCTGTTGCAATTTGAGAGGTACACCGAGTTTCCTGCCACAACTCGAGAAGAGCCCTGTGTTCCCCACCCCATCTCAACATGAGAGCTGATTCCCCAACTTCCACTCCAGAGGAATCCTGACATTACCCTCGCAACTCTAGAGGAGGCCTATCTCACCTATTGAAAATCGAGAGGAACCCCATGGGTCCTGCTTCAACTCAAAAGGACACCGAGTCCCCCCTCAACTCGAGATAAGGCCTGATCCCCTGCACCAACTTGAATGGAGCCCCGAGTAATCCCTCACAACATGAAGGGATGTCTGACTCATCTGTTGCACCTCTAGAAAAAGCCGAAATTCCCTGACTGAATTCAACAGGAGTCTTGAAAACTATTTTACAACTTGAGAGGAAAGCAGAGTCCATGTCTCAGTAAGAGACGATGCCTTACTCCCCTGGTGAAACTCGATAGGAACCCTGAGATCCCTGTAGCAACTGGAGAGGAATACTGAGGTTCCCACCTCAACTCGAGATGAGGCCCTATTCCCCTGTAGTGACTCAAGAGGAATCCCGAGGTGCCCCTCGCAACTTGAAAGTATCCCTGACTTCCTGAGGCAACATGAGAGATTATCAGAGGTCCCCACTGCAACTCGAGAAACACCACAGGATTCCTCTCTTAATGCGAGTTGAGGTCTGATTTCCCTGCAGTGACTCAAGAGCAATCCTGCTCTCCTTCTTGCAACTCAAAAAGAGTCTTGATTTCATGAGGCAACATGTGAAGTTCCTGAGTTCACTTTCATAACTCTAGAGAAACCCCAAGATTCCCACCACAACTCAAGAAAAACCACAAGATACCCCCTCGACATGAGATGAGGCCCTTTTAGCATGCAGTGCCTAGAGACCAATCCTGTATTACCTTTCGAAACTTGAAAGGATGATTGACTCACTTTATGCAACTCAAGAGGTTTCCCGAGATACCCATAGCCACTCTAAAAGGACCCTGAGCTTCATGCCACTACTCGAGAAAAGCCCCGTTTTCCCCACCTCATCTCGAGATTGGGGCCAATTCTCCTGCTGCTGCTCAGAGGAATGCCAACTTTCCACTAGCACCTCAAAAGAAGGTCTGTTTTACCTATTGAAACCCGAGAGGAACCCCAAATTCCCCGCTGTCAAAAGGACACTGACTTCCCCTTCAAGCCAAGAAAAGGCCTGATTCCACTCAAATGGATCACCGAGTATCCCCTCACAACACGAAAGGAGATCTGACTCCCCTGTTGCACCTCTAGAAAAAGCCCAAGATCCCCTCATCAACTCAACAGCAGGCCTGATATCCCTTTTACATCTCAAGAGGGAAGCGGAGTTCCATGCCTCAAAATGAGACGAGGCCTGACTCCCCTGTTTAAGCCCCGAGATCACTGTTGTAACTGGAGAGGAACCCTGAGTTTTCCACCTCAATTCTAGATGAGACCCTATACCCCTGCATCAACTCGAGAGGAACCCCAAAGGCCCCTCGCAAATTGAAAGGATGCCTGACTTCCCTGAGGCAACATGAGAGATTCCCTGAGGACCCCGCTGCAACTCGAGACGACCCATAGCTTCCTGCTGCAACTTGATAAACACCATGAAATTCACCCTCAATGCAAGATGAGGCCCAATTCCCTTCCACTCACTCAAGAGCAATCCCACACTCCCCCTCACAACTTGAAAAGAGACTAGACTTCCCTGAGGCAACACCAGAGGTTCCCTGAAGTCCCAGCTGCAACTCGAGAAACACCATGAGATTCCCTGCTCAATGCAAGATGAGGCCTGATTTCCCTGCAGTGACTCAAGAGGAATCCAGAGGTGACCCTAGCAACTGGAAAGGAGGCCTGACTTTCCTGAGGCAACATGAGAGGTTCTCTGAGGTCACCATTGCAAATCGAGAGGAACCCAAAGCTTCCTGCTGCAACTTGAGAAACATAACGAGATTCCCCTCTCAATGCGAGATGAGGCCAATTACCCTGCAGTGACTCAAGAGAAATCACGCGCTCCTACTTGCAACACAAAAGGAGAATTCACTTCCCTGTGGCAACACGAGAGGCTCATTGAGGACCCCATCGCAACTCGAGAGCAACCTTAAAATTCCTGCTGCAACTCTAGAAAAACCACAAAATTCCCCCCTGACCGCGAGATGAGGCCCTTTCCCCTGCAGTGCCACTGCAGAAATCCCGAGTTCCCACTCAAAACCTGAAAGGAGGCTTGACTCCCTTTATGCAACTCAAGATATTCCCCAAGATAACTGAGCCACTCAAGAGGAACCCCGAGTTTCCCACCCCAGCTCAATAAGAGATCCGTGTTCCACACCTCATCTCGAGATGGGGGCCAATGAGGAATCCCAACTTTCCACTCACACCTCTAGAGGAGGCCTGTCTTACCAATTTAAACTCGAGAGGAACCCTGTGGTTCCTGACACAAATCTAAAGTATACCGAGTTCCCCCTCAAATCAAGATAAGGCCTGATTCCCCTGCACTGACTCAAATGGAACCCAGAGTATCCCCTCACAACACGAAGGGAAGTCTGACTCCCCTGTTGCACCTCTAGAAAAAGCCCAAGTTCCCCGCCTCAACTCGACAGGAGGCCTGACACCTCCCTTCCAACTCGAGAGGAAAATGAAGTACCATGCCTCAAAATGAGATGAGGCCCGACTCCCCTGCTGAAACTCGATAGGAACCCTAAGATCACTGTTGCAATTGGAGAAGAACTCTGAGTCTCCTGCCTCAACTTGAGATGGGGTCCTATTCCACTGCAGCAACTTGAGAGGAATCCTGAGGTGCCCCTTGAAGCCTGACTTCCCTGAGGCAACATGAGAGATTCCCTGAGGTCCCCGGTGCACTCAAGAGGACCCGAAGCTTCCTGCCACAACTCGAGCAACACCAGGAGATTTCACCCAAAATGAGAGATGAGGCCCAATTCCCCTGCAGTGACTCGAAATATTTATCCCA
>JADEYB020000229.1:0-32760 GCA_015832495.2 Alces alces
GGGTTGCTTTTCTGGGCGCCTGATGACCTCAGCTAGCGATCAGAAGTTGTTTTGTGAAGTTTGCTCTGCGTTCAGTTATTCTTTTGATGAATTTGTAGGAGAGAAAGTGGTCTCCCCGTCCTACTCCTCCGCCATCTTCGACCCCACTGTTTTGACTGAACTTTGGGCACAGGTCAGGGGTGTAGGTCACTACCTCTCAGCTGCTTTATAGCTTGGGCTGAAATAGATAGAACTTTTATCTGAAGTTGTGAATTTCAAAGTCAAATTCAAGAAACCATAACACTTTAAAATCACTTTGATGTAATGCACTTTGTGTAAAATTTCTGGACATAATTGGCCCAAGGATCACCCCATCACTTTAAATTAGACCATCGTCATTTGCTAGGATGCCCTAGATAACTGCCTTCACAGCGGCCTCACTGAAGCGGAAGCTGGGCTGGGGCTCCGTCAGAAAGCAAGACCGCTGACGAGGCAAGGTCCAGAAACAGTGAGCTGGCTCTGCCCCTTCGCGAGCAGTCACATTTCTTGCTGGGCTTCAGCAAAGCTCTGCTCAGCGCAGATGCAGTCAGGGCTCAGGCTTTGTGAAAACAACCGGAGGAGCATTGTGAAAAAACAGAATAATGGCCTACACTAGCTCAGTGCTTTCACAGAATTCCCCAGTTTAGATTTCTCCACACCTGGGCAAGAGTGACAGTGTGCTCCAATAAAGGCCACCAGAAACATACCTGTATGAATGAGCTGAGTTTATTATTTGGGGAGAGAGAGAGGGTCACCTTTAGGAATCGTGGGGCCTCTCAGTAAGAGGGTTAGAAAGAAACTAGGGTTAGGGCTAGGGTTAGGGTTAGGGTTAGGGTTAGAAAGAAACTATTACAGGATTTGGGTTTTTGGTTGGGTTGTTTGGTAAAGAGTTAAAGAAGTAGGTGTTCACTCTAGAACAGACGCTCTCAGAAAGAGGAACGACTCTGTGACTGAATCTCTCAATAAATCTGGTCTGTAGAGAGAGCAGCCTAGAGCCAGGATAAAGGATTAACTGGTCAATAAGAACATCCAGGGCCTTCCCTGGTGGGCCAGTGGCTATGACTGCGTGCTCCCAATGCGGGAGGTCTGGGTTTGAACCCTGGTCATGGAACTAGAGCTCATATGTTGCAGCTAAGGAGACTGCATGCGGCAATTAAGACCCAGTGAAGCCAAATAAATGAGTATATAAACACTATTTTTTTTTTTTTAAAGAAGCACATCCATTAGCCAGGAGAGGGGATATCTGGTGTTTCATGGGTTGTCCAATGACATTGTTTCTACATGTGCTTAGACAAATTATGAAGTTACTTTGTTTTATTCCTATTTTATTGTCATCTTAGCCACTGAATAAAGATGAAATGTTAGCACTTGTGACAATGTGAATGGACCTTCAGGATATCATGCTAAGTGAAATAAGAGAACAACAAACACAGAATGAGTTCACTCTTATGTGGAATAAAAACAAGAAACAAAATAAATCAACAAACAAAATTAAGCAAAACAAATATGTAGATAAAGAGAACAGAGCAGTGGTTACTAGAAGGGAAGGGACAGTGGGGAGGGAGAAATAGGTAAAGTGAATCAAATGTATGGTGATGGAAGAAAACTGGAATTTTGATCATGAACTTTCTATAGTGTATACAGAAATAGAAATATCATGTACATTTGAAATTTACATAATATTACAAACCAATGTTACCTTAATAGAAAGTAAATTAAAATTTAAAAAAATAAAATGTTGAGAAACCACAGGCCTGAAAAAATAGGAGGAAAAATAAGCATACATGTTCAAGATTCAAACAACTTAATCGTCATATTTAATGATGTTATAATATATAATATCCTCTAAGAAAGAATATACATTCTTTATGTCCATAGATGATTTATAAAAATTCATCATTCATCTTGATACAAAGAAAATTCTCATTAAAGGCCAAAGCCAAAATTCAAATTAAGAAATTGGAAAATAAATAAATTGTAGTAAAATAGAAGTAAGATACAAATATATATAAATGCTGAAAATAGAACAAAACATATATAATCATCATTAAAATTTGGATCTTTGGAAATAGATAAAACTCTGATTTGCTTAGTGAAAAAAAGTGATAAATTTTTTTTTTAATGATTAAGAGTAAGAAACGAGACCAAGGTGAATTAAAGATATTTTATGGCAATACAGTATGATCTTTGGAGAAATATATATATAATGCTTGGTAATATATGAAGATAAGTAATAAACATTCACAGAAGAGGAAATCTGAATATGTCAATACTGTCACAACATGCTATAAAGCTAGTTAAAGACCTGCTAGGCTTAATTTTCAGTTCAGAAGCGTAAGAATGGCTAATAAGGCTCAACGGATGCTCATGATTCTAAGTTTGCCAGATTCTTGACCCCTTCTAAATTTGATAGTCCTTCACTATCTTGGCCAGAAGTTGTTTGGTATTTTTCTTTCCTCCACTTTGTGATTCTTATGAAACCCAGCAAAATAGTACCAAATGGAGGAATTAGAGGGATTTAGAATCTGTTTATATGAGATGAGATAGAAGACATTCCTCTTTGTGCTCCTGATCTAAAGTTTTGGAAACATTGAATATCAAAAAGAAAAAAAGTCACCAGTGCTGTCTGAGGGGCAAGTTCCAGATCATGCTGATATTGCCCATCTCAGTTTCCTAACCTTATCAGAAAACCAAGAATGAGCTGGGCATCCTGGTAAATTATCCCAAAGGCTGGCAAAAATGATTTTGTATAGAGTTTAGAATGTTATATAACAGTATCATTTGAAATATTGGGAGAAGATATGTGTCAAAATTTCCCTACACTTACCTCTATTAGCAATGCCAGTTTCAGTAATCCTTATATATAAATTTTGGAGATGGATTTTTCCATTTACTTTGGCACATCTATCCATCTGGTTAAAGGCCCTGTAGGACACAATTCCTGTGCTACTCTTTGTGATTTAGGTTACTAGATACATATTTTTCTGCCAAGAAAAGTTAACTGTGACCTTGAGAACATGCTCTCCCAATCTCATTTATAAAAGGGAGATAAGAATACTTAGTTTGCAGCATGGAGATAAAAGAGGGTAAAGCATATAACACATAGAGTGAATTCAATAAATGACAGATACATTTCACATCCACTATGATCCTTAGCTAGTAAATCTTTAGAACTGAAATCTTGGATACCAGCTTTCCTCTCAACCATTCTTAAGTTATCCTTTTTAATGTTATTTTAATGATATAGCATTTCATCATATTATTAGCATAAAACAAAATTCTATAGTTTGATATTTTAATATCAGTTATCATTTCTCATAAAATGCTAGATAGATTAAAACTTGAAATTAAGTGTTTCCTTTTAATGAGTTAATGAGCAAAAGGTGTTACCAAAATACTTGAGTTATTTTTCCATATATTTTTATATCCTTCAAGTATTAAAAATTTTTACTTAATTTTTATCAACATACATGTATTTGGCACATTTGAGGTTTTGATTTCTTATTTAATCTTTATTGACATGCAACTGACAAATTGTAATATATTTAATACATACAACATGATGATTTGATACACATATATATTAAGTATATCAAGTTAATTTATATAAGTTCATTAATACATCTATCACCTCACATATTTACCTTCTTTTTTTTTTAAGAACACAAGTTCTATTACCTTAGCAAATTTCAGTTATATAATGAAATATTTTCAAGTATAGTCACTATGGTATAATTGTCTGCAGACTTTATTCATCTTATAACTGAAAGTTTATACACTTTGACTGGTCTCTTCCTATTTCCCCCACCCTCCAGCTCCTATAAACCATTATTTAGTCTGTTTCTCTGAGTTTGCCTTTTAAAAAAATAAATAAATAAACATGGTACCATGCAGTGTTTGTCTTTCTCTGTTTGACTTATTTCACAATTTAATATCTTCCAATTTCATTCACGTTGTAGCACATAGCAGAATTTTCTTCTTTCCTAAGGTTGAATATATTCTGCTGTGTATACATATAGTATAGCACATTTTCTCTCTCCATTCATCATCTGCAGTCACTTGGATTGTTTCCATGTCTTGGCTATTGTGTATGCAATGAACATGGGCATACAGATATTTCTTTGAGATATTAAATTCATTTCCTTTGAATATATGTCCAGAGTTGGATTACTGGATTATATGGCAATTGCATTTTTATATTCTTGAGGAAACTTCATCCTATTTTGCAAAGTGGCCATACCAATTTACATTCACACCGACAATGTCAAGGGTTTCCTTTTCTCCACATCCTTGCTAACACATGTTTTCTCCTATGTTTTTGATGATAGCCATTCTGACAGGGGTGAAGTGATATTTCATTGTGATTTTGATTTTGATTTCCCTGACAATTAGTGATGTTGAGCTTCTTTTCATGTGCCTGTTGGTCATTTGTATGTTCTGGAAAAAATATCTTTTTAGGTCTTTGGCCCATATTTTAATCAAGTTGGTTGGTTTTCATTTGTTATTGAATTTTATGACTTCCTGGTTATTTTGAATAATGACCCCTTATTGAATACATGGCTTGCAAGTGTTTTCCTCCATTCCATATGGTTTGTTTTTTTTTTAATTTTGTTGATGGTTTCCTTTACTGTGGAGAAGCTTTTTAGTTTGATGGCATCTCACCTGTTTATTTTTGCTTTTGTTGCCTTAGTTCTTGGTGTTAAATCCAAAAATATAATTGTCAAGAGCAAGAAGCTTATCCCCTCTGTTTTCTTCTAGGAGTTTTGTGGTTTTAGTTCTTAAGTCTAAGTCTTTAATGAATTTTAAGTTAAGTTTTGTGAGAGGATCCACTTTTGTTCTTTTGCAGTTAGATATCCAATTTCCCCAACAGCATTTCTTGAAGAGATTATCTTTTGGGATATTTCTCAGACTTTTTGTTTTTTTAATACTTTTAGTGGCTTGATCTACTATCAAATATATTCATTCATTCAACGTCAGAGCTTACTATGAATATAACCTCAACCACCACAAAAAGAAGCTTTGGTCAAGAGAAAGACACAGCACCACCCTCAAATCCTCCTTTAATGGCGGGCAGCTAACACTACTTTACCCTGAGTAGGAGTGCCTACTCTGGGTCAGCTGTGGGCTTTGCAAGACGACTCACCCCAGGAGTAGAGCCAGTGGAGGGAGAACCTAGATTCCAGTAAGTTAAGTCTTCAGTTTTTCTATGTTTGCAGTTGAATATTCATAGTGGTTATGACTAAATTAGCAAATCTTGACCAGCCATTCCTTTCTTCTCTAGCAAATTTTCTGTAGTGTATTACTTGGAATGATTAATCTTTTCTTTACTCTCCTCAATGAAAATGCTATCATGTTTATGTTTGCTTCTATAGAATTTCAGAACAAAAGCAGCCTTAACACCTCTAAAATTTTCATCTTTTATTTTACAATCAAAATCTAATTCAATTTGAATTGAGAATCCCCTTAACACTTCAAAAACCTGAACCAAATTTCAATAAGTAAAGTGCAATAGTAAACAGTTGAGATTTGAGATCCTATTTCTGATAAAGCTTGTGGGTCATGATCTAAATGTGCTATTAATTATTCATGGAAAGAATCCCTATAACACCTTCTGATATAATTTCTGATTATATATAATTTCATTGTGTGACAAAATAAAAATAATAGCAATCGGGAAAGTAAAGTAAAAAAATGCCAGATCTTTTATAACAATACATTTTTTTAAATCAGTCTACTTGACTCTGCCCACACTTATTTTAGCTTACACCTATGGAGCCTTGTCACAGTGACTTATTGAAATGCATTCACAAGAGTAGCTTTTAAAATTATTACATTGTAAGCCAATCATAGCTCTTTTAAATCACTTCTTATTGTAGTGCCTGGTTAAGAACAGCTCCACAAGTAAAACAGATAAACTGACAAATATCATACATTTTATCTCTCTATATATATATAGATATAAAAAAATATAGTTGCTCTATCAAAAAATATTGGTACTTTTCCCCAGTGACTAGATTAACAATTTTTAATAGAAATCATTCAATGAAAGGTTTCACTTCCACATGTATTTTTAATGCCCTTCATTTTTCAGTTGAAAAGGAAAGAAAAAGATGAACAGACTTGTTTAACTTTAATTTTTAATTATTAGGAACATTCTTAGACTTTATTTCCTTTGTTAAGTAAATAAAACCAGTGAAGAAACAAAAATTGGCAGTTTTTAAAAAAGCATGCTTACTAGATAGTTTTTGTTTTTGCATTTTACATGAAATAGACATGTCCTGAAAATGTAACATGCCAAGACTGTTTTATTCAGTTTTTCTGAACGGTCTCATCAAACAAAGTCAAATATTTTATTTTAGAAAAGTCTGCTTGCTCTTTAAATGTCATTTTTTTATCTATTTTGTATTTCCTTTTATCAATATATCTGGGAAAACTTTTTAGGTTTGGTTATTCCATTCTATAATTCAGTTAAATTAGTATTATCACAGAGCTTAATAAGGGTCACCCGCAGAATCAATAAAAATGGTTTTAAAAGTGCCTGGTTTTGCTCGTCCTGATGGTGTGATGTGACCTAAAGGAAATGTGGATAGCATTTTATGAAGATTAGTTAAACATTACAGCCCCCGTTGATATGATTAGTAGCAAGAAATATTGTGCCATAATTGCAGACTGAAAAAAAGGTGATGAAGCACTCTTGTCTGGTGGAGCTTTTATAATCAACTGACAAGATTATGTAATGTGCATGGATTGAGTATGACCTAAAGATAATTAAATTGTGTTTGCTTGGGTCATTATTTGAGCTAGAAAATGAGATACAGGATTCAGGGTCCACCATTTACCTTGTGCATAAAAATTCCCTAAATCTCAGTTCTATACGTGTCATTTGTTTTGGAAGATGAAATTTCACACCTACCTGGATAGGCCTGGGCTGCTTGACTATTTAAAAAATATACATTACCTGGCGTAACATGTACAAGTTAAGCTACCCATGAAATTGTATAAGGGTTGATCATAAGTAACTTTACACAAAGAAATGTTTAGGCAACATGATTATCAAGATACAATTGATGAAATTCTATTTTTACCTTTTAGTGTTTGACTTTCCAACTTGTTCTAGATCAACTGTGGTCTTCTCCTCATATTGGATATATTTCCACAACCACTTAATATAAATGCTTTACCAAATAACCCACATTTTGCATAATGTATTTTAAAAACTTTTCTCTGAAAATGATTGCTACATTTTGAAAATGTATACATGTGGCTCTTTTGAAGAACTTTAGCAAGTTCATCATTTAAAGTTTTATTGTAGCTCAAAAATGTTTTAAATACCTTGAAAAAAGTAAATGGAGCATGAATACATAAGTAATTCAAAATCTATTTTAATTAGAGACCATTTTAAAATTTGAAAAAGAAATGTGCGTTCTACTGATTTGTGAAAGGGAAAAAAAGAACTCTTTCCCAATGACAAATTATAGACAATTGCATACCAACAAATGACAATTAAATTGAACAGCTTCCAATGCAGTTTGAGTCACTAAAGGCAGTAATCACAACATGTTCTTCAAAATGTAGTTCTATATGGTTCACTTAATGACAACATAAATCATGATATAGATTAGTCACAGGTTTAGATACCTTATGTTGGTAAAAAGTCATGGCTTAAATGACCTAGAAGCAGAGGGCATTGGTGCTTTTATTTTTAAGGTTACTTAATGAGAAAAGAGATACCTCAGAAAAACAATACAACTTTGTTTTTAAAAATCAGTTTATAATCTAGCTACACATAGATATATACACACAGACATATATATATCATGATTAATAAATTTATTACATATAGAATAGTAAATTATTGCTATACCAATATATTATTAGTGACTAAGGAAAGCAGCCACCATAGATATTAGTATTTAATTTAAATTTCCACTCAGCAGCCAATGATTTACCAAATAATTTAGTAACCTGAGGCTAATGTATTGTTTTCTCATGACAAATTTTAGCTTTAATTTTATTTCATCTATTATATTTAACAAACTAAAACGGGATTCCTTTTAAACTTTATTTTTCTATTGAAGTGTAGTTGATTTAAGATGTTTTACTATGTGTTAGTTTCTGATGTACAGCGAAGTGGTTCAGTTATACATACATGTATATAAAATATATTATTTTTCATATTTTTACATTATGATTTATTACACAACATTAAACATAGTTCTCCATGCTATACAATAGAACCTAGTTGTTTATCCATTCTATATCTAATAACTTGCATCTTCTAATTCCAAATTTCTAATCCATTCTTCCCCCTACATTCCCTTCCTCTTAGCAAGCACAAATCTGTTCTCTATGTCCATGATTCTGTTTCTGTTTCATAGATAAGTTCACTTGTGTCATGTTTTAGATTCAGCATTTAAGTGATATCATATGGTATCTGTCTTTGACTCACTTCATTTATGTGTAGGTACATCCATATTGCTGCAAATGGCATTAGTTCCTTCTTTTCTATGATTGAATAGTATTCCACTTTATATATACATATACATACGGATGAACATGAATTTGAGTCAACTCTGGGAGTTGGTGATGGACAGGGAGGCCTGGCATGCTGCGATTCGGGGGTTGCAAAGAGTCAGACACGACTGAGCGACTGAACTGAACTGAACTGATATATATATACCATTTCTTTCTCCATTCACCTGCTGATGTACATTTAGGTTATTTTCATTTCTTGGCTACTTTAAACAATGCTGCTATGAACATATGGATGCATGTTTATCTTTTTGAATTATAATTTTGTCCAGAAATTGCCTAAGAGTGGGATTGCTGGCTCATATGGCAACTCTATTTTTAGTTTTCTAAGGAACCTCTATACTATTCTCCATAGTGGCTACACCAGCTTACATGCCCACCAACAGTGTAGGAGGCTTGAGACCTTTTTTAGATGATTACTTTGTTTACCATAAGAAAGAAACCATGCTACCAATTAAGTTATAACATGCTATGGATTTAAAAACAACTGATTTCATTGATGATAAAATGTTATAAAAATGTGCTTCTGTGAATCAATGAAATACTCTGTTACCCCTTTGGTTTTGGGGAAAGCATATGCTGCCTGAGATGGAGATTCTTAAACAGTGTACATTCATGGTACCAAAGGCAGGAGTGAAGGAAGCAGGATGGGAAAGTGGGAGATTGGAAAGGTGATGCATTCACAGCAAAGGCCTCCACTGGTCCACAAGGGAGCTTGGGAGCTGGAAGGTGGAAGCAGGCTCTCAGAGCTTTCCTAAATTAGAAGAGCAGGTGGCACTAGTGGTAGGTAAAGAATCCAATGCAGGAGACATAAGGGACATGGGTATCCCTGGGTTGGAAGATCCCCTGGAGGAGGGCACGGCAGTCCACTCCAGTATTCTTGCCTGGCAAATCCCACGGACAGAGGAGCCTGGCAGGCCACAGTCCATAGAGTCACAAATAGTTGGGCATGACTGAAGACTTAGCACACACACATATGACCTTGAGCGAGGCTGTTCTCTTCAGCCTCAGACTAAGGGAAGTGGAGGTGGACATTTGACAAAAGTCTGGAGGTATTTTCAGTTTTCACAACCTTTGGAGGTGGGGGTGGAGACTGTTAGGGAGGTGTTGGGGGGGGTGCTGCTACTGTATTTGATGGGTAAAATCTTGGGGTGCTACTAGCCCCCATACACTGCACAGGACAACCCCCAACACAAAGAATTATTCAGCCTGAAATAGCAATAGTATCAAGTGTGAAAAAACCTGGGAAGTTGCAGAGCTGGAAGGAGTAGGGGCCAGCTTTCTGCATGACATTATCCAATCTTCAAAGCCTTAGACTTCTAGAAAATCAGATATAGGCAGTAAATCAGAAAAAAAAAAAAAAAGATGGCTTTTAACTTTGAAAGCACTTCTAATATAGGAAGAGTGTAATTTATATTACAACAGAAGCCTGTGAGGGATAATGTAAAGAACACCTCTCTCTTATGAATTACTTGCTGCTCCCTTAGAAATTGAAGGCAGAATTGCCAGGATTAATAGAAACACACAGAGTGATTTTATTGCAGTTAGCCAACAAGCAATGTGCAATATATTTTGCCATGAAACTGTTTGATCATAATTTTTAATTAATAAAGAACTTAAGACTAGAATTCCATTACCCTGATCTAGATTTTACTTAGTGTAATAATTAGCAGCTTTTTCCTTCTGTGTTCGACTTTTGTCAAATTGCATTCCAAATATCCCTCATGCTTCCCTGTATATATGAGGTTCAGGTTGCTCTAGATCAGCTGGTGAACAATTGTAATTAAAAGTAGGGTCCAGCTGCTTGCTGCTCAAAAGCCAATAAAAAGGCCAGGTTGGTGGAAAGGAAAGTTTGCTTTACTTTGGTTGTTGACAGCTGGTGGGGTAGAGAGGACACCTGTCCAAAGGCTCAACTTGTGCACACACAAAACCAGTGAGCAAGAGATTTATAGGCTGAAGGAGGGGGTAACATGCAGAAACAGCACAGTCAGCTCTGGCAGACATCTTGAAATTGGTCATGTGATGGTCTGAGCATCCTCATCTTGATTGTTTTAGGTACGGGAATCTTCAGTTCCAGGGTCTGTTTGTTCCTGTTTCCTTGAGGCTGGTTCTTGGAGTTGTGGCAGCTTACGTCGTGACTGTAGCCCATGGGGTCGCAAAAGAGTTGGATACGATGTAGAGACTAAACAAACATGTCATGGCTCCAGTAAAGTTGTCATACAGTTAACTTCTTTCACCTCATGAGGGCTTCAGTATCTACAAGACAGCTCACAGGATATGACTCAGAGTATTATCTATAGCTCTTGAGAAGGAACTAAAGGTCCCTTGTTTTTCAGTCTGACTGTGACCCCATGGACTGCAGTGGGCCAGACCTCCCTGTCCCTCACCACCTCTTGGAGTTTGCCCAAGGTCATGTCCATTGAATCAGTGATGCCATCCAACCACCTCATCCTCTGTCGCCCTTAACTATGATTAATAACTGTACTATTATTACTTAGTTTTGTTGGACAGTTTTCCTTTGTTTCTGAATGTCCTCACTTCTCTGATTAAACTTTTTCTTTGGCTAAAGTTTCTCCACAGACAAAGGCAGGCAGAGGACATGGGGTTATGTACCACAGGTTCCTGCTCCATTTTACAATGACTTGTCTTCCAAGCAAGGGATTAATTCAGCAGTGCCCAAATCTTTGAATTATCATTTCAAAAACTGCATACACTCCTGTCGCGTGAGAGATCATAGTGTTGCAGCCACGAGTTCTGGGAAACAAACTCACTCAGAAGGACAATGTAGATAGTGGAGTGCAGTTTATTACACCAGCGGGCCCAAGGCAGAGTCTTCTCTTAGCCAAGGACCCTGATCAGTTTTTCTGAAAACCTTATATACCCTAAGTGTACATGCCCAAACCCACCTCCCCAAATTCCCTGAAACTAGTCTGAACAAAGGAAAAGAAAGATACAAGTTAACCCATGATTCATAAGCCTTAAGTCTAGGTTGTTAACAGTGGACAATAGGCCAGTGGTCATACCCCAAAAAGCATAATAGAATGTATGATTCTACTCAGTTACACAGATAATTAGGGTATTCTTTTAGGCAACAGAGAGTCTAGGTATGAGTCCTGGGGCTTTTCCATCCAGGGGGCCTGGCTTTCCATAGATACTGGGCATAGAGCTCAAAGTCCACAGTTCGGCCCAAGATGGAGTCCCGCTTTCAAGGTGGAGCCTGTTCTGTCTGTTTCCTCCTTCAATAGCTTATTATTACTTTACAAAAAGTATGTGAGATGTGCACATTGAAGGTGTCTATACTTTTAGATAGAGGGAGAGGTTTCACAAACTTAAGATAAAAAAAAATCATTAGTTATGCTACAAAGGACAAATCCTTAGCCTCATTCTGAAACTAAACCTAAAACCAATAATCCATGGGCTTAATTATAAATAAAAGAAGAACAAAATTGTTATGCTTGATGTCCGAATCCCCCAGCAGGAAAAGAGAAGACCTCCATGACAATGCAACACGCAAAGGAAGGGAAATTTATTGCTGACTCGAGTCAGGGCCCCTGCTGCAACCAATGCAGTGGTGCAAAGTCAGAGAGCCCCGAGCCCCAGTTTCCACGCACATTTATAGGGTGCTCGGTTTCAAACATAAGCAGTGGGTAGTTATTACAAGCGGATTGGTTACATGTCTGCGAAGCAATTTCATTGGTCAAACACACTTTAAAGTTTTCGCGCGCAGGGGACTCTCCCGGAGGTTTACTGGGCGCGAGCTGATTGGCTGGTCTCTGGTGGCCTGTTGAGGGCAGATAATTACCCCACCCTCGGGAGAAACTGAAACTTAGGCTTACTCATCGTTCAGGGCGCCTGTCATGGCACTAGTCTTGACAGTCTCACAAAAATAACAACACACTTTAAAAAATTGAAAGAGAGGTGAAAGTGTTAGTCATTCAGTTGTGTCCTATGCGACCCCAAGAACTGTAACCTGCCAGGCTCCTCTGTCCACGAGATTCTCCACACAAGAATACTGGAGTGGGTTGCCATTCACTTCTCCAGGGGATTTTCCAGACCCAAGAATTGAGCCCCGGTCTCCTGCACTGCAGGTAGATTCTTCACCATCTGAGCCACCAGGGAAGTTTGTTTCTTTGTTTAATCACAGTGAAGAAGGAATTCATAGGGCCTGGACTCCGTCTCAGGCCTGTCCATGCTGATCACGCTCGGCCACCTCGCCAATGGCCTCTGCACTCTGTGTTTAGTGTCTATGGAAACGACAACGGGAGGATAAGACCCCCTCCGGACAGGGGAATCTTGAAAATCGTATCCAGGTTACCCCTCACCTAAGAGAACACATACACTAATCACCCCTAACTCCAGACAGGCCATAAATTTTTCTGTACCTATCGGAGTGGAACCTCGAGGTTATTGATTATTGGCTAATTGTTTAACCGTCTGAGCACATGGCACATGAGTGATGGGGTTATTGGGATTGTATTTACCCTTCCTTAGTTTATGTAAGTCTCAAGGAATTTGGGGTGGTGGCTTCAGACACGTACACATGGGGTATAAAATATTTTTACAAATGCTGGTGGGGGTCCTTGGCTAAGAGGAGACTCTGCCTTGGGCCCGCCAGTGTAATAAACTGCACTCCACCATCTGCATTGTCCTTCTGAGTGAGTTTGTTTCCCAGAACACGTGGCTACAACAACAGTACAAACGTATTTTTGAGGAAAATGTCTACGCATTCAGATTTATTTTGGAACTGTCAGGCGAGTGTATGCTCCTTGGTTTTTGTCTCGTCACAACAAAGATTTGGAGTGACAGACGTTAAAGCCCCCCTCGGCGTGTCACAGCTCTCGGGTCTTGGACAGACCGTGTTATAGCTCTTAAATAAATCAGTGTTAAGGCTCTATTTTATTTAGATAATAGCGGGGTGGGATGGGGAGGGAGGTGGGAGGGGGGATCGGGATGGGGAGCGCTTGTAAATCCATGGCTGATTCAAGTCATTGTATGGCAAAAACCACTACAATATTGTAAAGTAATTAGCCTCCAACTAATAAAAATAAATGAGAAATATATGTATAATAGCAGGAAAATCCATCTTCGAGGCGTGAGGGCGTGTCGACCCAAAGATGCGAAGAGAAGAGCGCCCCAGCGCGGGGAGAGCAGCGAGCTAGCTTCGGCTCCCCTTTCTGTCTGTTTCTCTCCCGGGGCCTGTCCCACGTAAACTGGGCCAGCCAGGAGCGCTGCTTGTTTCACCGGAGATTCCCACTCCAGTCCTCCGCCCTCCCTGTTCTGTTTTCGCAGGCTTATCACTTTCAGGTCTTTTAGCCACCGCCATTCTGGACTACTTTTCCCTATTCTAGCTGCCTAACAGAATTCAATAATATTTTAATTTGCCAAGACTAAAAATCCCCTTAAGACATAAGCAACAAGCCCAGCTGGCTGCCCGGGTGACCGTCCTGACTTGGAGCAGGGCTGTCCATGAAACGAACTTCTGCATGTGCTGTGGCAGCGATAAGAGAGCACAGAGACCCTCCGTGAGATGGGGAGAGGGGCTGCGCCCCGGGCCGAGCCACTGTTAGGCCAAGCACCTGCCCCTACGGCTGTCAAAGGCCAGTCCTGGGTTCCTTCAGGATGGACTTCATCAGACGCCATTCAGGACAGACTCACACCTTCAGCAGTTTATGACGATTGGTTGCCTTGAGCTTTGACTGGTTTTTAAGGAACAGGTTTCAGTATTTTGAAGGAGACCAACCCCTCCCTCTGAAGGGGGAAACAGAACAGGCTCTATCTTGAAAGCAGGACTCCATCTTGGGCCGGACTGTGGACTTTGAGCTCTATGCCCAGTATCTATGGAAATGACATACCAACTGGAAAACCAGGCCCCTTGAAGGAAGAGCCCCAGGGCTCTCCATCACCTAAAGGAATACCCTAATTATCTGTGTAACTGAATAGAATTATACATTCTATTATGCTTATTGGGGTATGACCACAAGCCTATTGATAATTGTCTACTGTTAACAACCTAGGCCTAAGGCTTATGAATCACGGGTTAACTTTAATTGTATCTTTCTTTTTCCTTTGTTCAGACTAATTTCAGAGGATTTGGGGGAAGTGGGTTGGACATGTACGCTTAGGTTTTCACAAAAACTGATCGGGGTCCTTGGCTGAGAGGAGACTCTGCCTTGGGCCCGCCCGCGGTGTAATAAACTGCACTCCACTATCTACACTGTCCTTCTGAGTGAGTTTGTTTCCCAGAGTGCGTGGCTACAACACCTCCAGGCCATATCCAATGGGCCAACTTCGCACAGGCTTTCTTTTTGCATATTCAAGTTTTATTATCAAAATAAAGGCTGCCCATGCAGATACTATTACCACACGTGTTTGTACAGTCGCTCAGTCGTGTCTGACTCTTTGCGACCTCATGGACTAGCCCATCAGGCTCCCCTGTGCATGGAATTTTCCAGGCAAGAATACTAGAGTGGGTTGTCATTTCCTTCTCCAGGGGATCTTCCTGACCCAGGGATCAAACGCATGTCTCCTGTACTGGCAAACGGATTCTTTACCATTGCACCACCCGGGAAGTCACAGATACTATTAGAGAACTTGAAAATTGCTCCTCTTCAAAATAATGTAAATTCATTATTTACTTGAGAAACATCACAGTACCTAAGGAATTGCAGGGAATCACACATATGTTCATTACAGAAGGCATTTTATAGTGGCTGCCAGGGTTTATAACATATATAAATTATATTATATATATTATAAATATATAGGTATATAATAAATTCTATTTATTAAGTGCTTTTGTATCTTTGCAGTGTTGTGGTTTATTCCATTTCATAAATAATGGCTAGATTTTTTTTAGCTCTTCTTCTAAATTGCAATACTTGTGCACACACTAAGCTCAGTGAGTGAATTTTTGGGGGGAGTGGTTCAGGACCTTTCATCCCTTTGTCAATTTAAAAAATATTCACAACCTAAAAGTTGAGAGTTATGTTTTATTTGGTGGGAATTTTCAGGGCTTAATCCTGGGAGACAGCATCTCAAGTGCCCTTGAGAGCACTGCTCTGAGGAGGTGAGGGGATAAGCCAGGTTATATAGGAGTTGTGCAGCAAAGGGCAAGTAGTCAGAACCTGGGAGAGGCTGTAGTTGTTGGCTGCTAAATAGCAGGTATTCTTCTCCTTCCTGAGTTCCCTTAGGGCTTATAGGCTCACAATGGAAGACTGATGACTGCTGCATCCTTGTTTACTGATATGGCAGGAAGCACTGTGTTCCTTACCTACAGAGCAAGTAGGGAGATTTGAGAACGGGTCCACAACTGTCTCACCTCATTAGTGGGATTGTAAAACACAGGAGATGTTTCTGAACAGCAAGCCCCATTTTTATCATGTTTCATTCTGTTCCATGTTCTTCACATATGTGACTTTTCCTAGGCAGACTCATCTTTTGAGCATAATAAAGCCATGTCCATGAGATTTTCCAAACTGGAAAAAGAAAGTACACAGAACTGTAGAGAAAAAAGCAATTAATGAAGAACTGCGACCTGTACAGCATTGAGAATTTTAACCTGGAATTCAGTGTTTATTCCCTACTTATTGTAAGCCCATTTTACTTACTTCTATCCCTTTTAAGAAACTAAAACTAAGTCATTTATGTTATTTAATTCAATTGATAATTTTTTAAAAACACATGACATAAAACTGTTTCTGTATCAGCAAAGTGAGCTGCAGTAGCATAATGTGTAGTGCATGAGTGCTCAGTCCTGTCGCAAACTCATGGACTTTAGCCACCAGGCTCCTCTGTCCATGGGATTCTCCAGACAGGAATAATGGAGTGGGTTGCCATGCGCTCCTGCAGGGCATCTTCTCCACCCAGGAACCAAACCTATATCTCTTGTGTCTCCTGTGTCCCTCTTCTAAGGGATCTTCCCAGCCCAGGGATGGAACCTGCCTCTCTTATGTCTCCTGCATTGGCAGGCGAGTCCTTTACCAGCACGCCAGCTGGAAAGCCCAGGAGCATGCATAGTACCCTGTTTTTGATCCTGACACCCTGCTTTTGTCCCAGGTCTTCGGAAGTGGACTTGGGGCTTTCATGGTCTTTTCGTATCTTGTCTATATTTACCCCAGCTGCACACGCACACAGTTACGTTTAGTCCCTGTGGTATCTCTGTATTTTGTTGCTCAAGGAGGCACTTGTCCAGGTCCAAGCACCGCAGCTAAGGGTCTCAGGTCCCAGGTCGCAGACTGTCTCATGCCCAGAAGATCAGGGCCACATGCTTTTATTAAGTTCCAAAGGTGGAGAACTTTTTTGAAGTTCCCAGGGCTAAGGCTGAATTGATCAATTCAAACCAACAAGATCAGGGTTGTGGTAAGCTTTGCAGTTGGAAGAGTCTTATCTAAGGAGTGCATGTGGGGACAGAGCTTGAAGGCAAGGGAGACTATTGATCACCTAGGGCTTTGGAGAAATCATATTAGGAACTTACACTTACTTGTGACCCTAAAGGTCATGTACTAGGCTTGAAGGAGGGCTGGTGTTCAAAACCCCTGCTGGGGGGTGGGGGTGGGCACACAAAACGGTGCTGAGACAGCAGTATTATGGAGTGCTGTGCTTAGTCGCTCAGTCGTGTCTGACTCTTTGTGACCCCATGGACTGTAGACTGCCAGGCTCCCCTGTTTATGAGCATTCCCCAGGCAAGAATACTGGAGTGGGTTGCCATGCCCTCCTCCAGGGGACCTTCCCAACCCAGGGATTGAACCCAGATCTCCTGCATTGCAGGCAGATTCTTTATCATCTGAGCCACCATGGAAAGTGCTAAATTTTCAACACTCACATTACACCCTTCGAAATGAGTCATAAGACAACAGCCCTAAACCTTGGATTAACAGGCACATAGCTTCCTCTTGATCCTCACAGGAAGAAGAATATCAATCTCAAACAAAACAGTGCAAAGGTAAGGGTTAGGACCATCAATGCTCTACTTTCAGTGAAAAGCGAAAATAGTATGAAGGTTCTTTAAAAATTAAAAATAGAGTTGCCATATGACTCTGCAATCTCACTTCTGGGCATTTATCTGGAGAAAACTATAATCTGAAAAGATACAAGCACCCCAGCATTATTTACAGTAGCTAAGGTTTTAGAAGAGGCAGAGGAACCAGAGATCAAACTGCCAACACCCGCTGGATTATTGAAAAAGCAAGAGAGTTCCAGAAAAACATCTATTTCTGCTTTCTTGACTATGCCAAAGCCTTTGACTATGTGGATCACAATAAACTGTGGAAAATTCTGAAAGAAATGGGAATACCAAACCACCTGACCCACCTCTTGAAAAACCTATATGCAGGTCAGGAAGCAAAAGTTAGAACTGGACATGGAACAACAGACTGGTTCCAAATAGGAAAAGGAGTACGTCAAGGCTGTATATTGTCACCCTGCTTATTTAACTTCTATGCAGAGTACATCATGAGAAATGCTGGGCTGGAAGAGGCATAAGCTGGAATCAAGATTGCCGGGAGAAATATCAATAACCTCAGATATGCAGATAACACCACCCTTATGGCAGAGAGTGAAGAGGAACTAAAAAGCCTCTTGATGAAAGTGAAAGAGGAGAGTGAAAAAGTTGGCTTAAAGCTCAACATTCAGAAAACTAAGATCATGGCATCTGGTCCCAGCACTTCATGGGAAATAGATGGGGAAACAGTGGAAACAGTATCACACTTTATTTCAGGGGGCTCCAAAATCGCTGCAGATGGTGACTGCAGCCATGAGATGAAAAGACACTTACTCCTTGGAAGGAAAGCTATGATCAACCTAGATAGCATATTAAAAAGCAGAGACATTACTTTGCCAACAAAGGTCCGTCTGGTCAAGGCTATGGTTTTTCTGGTGGTCATGTATGGATTTGAGAGTTGGACTGTGAAGAAAGTTGAGCACTGAAAAATTGATGCTTTTGAACTGTGGTTTTGGAGAAGACTCTTGAGAGTCCCTTGGACTGCAAGGAGATCCAACCAGTCCATCCTAAAGGAGATCAGTCCTTGGTGTTCATTGGAAGGACTGATGCTGAAGCTGAAACTCCAATACTTTGGCCACCTCATGCGAAGTGTTGACTCATTGGAAAAGACCATGATGCTGGGAGCGATTGGGGGCAGGAGGAGAAGGGGACGACAGAGGATGAGATGGCTGCATGGCATCACTGACTCGATGGATATTGACAGGTTGAGCATCCCAGTCTGACCAGATGCCCACGGAGAGCCATAGAAGCCCGCGCTTTCTTCCTTATATGGACGGTCCAATTGGGTACCGGCACGGAGGCCTGGGTCACTAACCTGGGACACTAACCGCTGGTGTAGCCTGCGCTTTTTTCCTTACATGGAAAGACCTGGCTTGGACGCCCGCCCTGGCTATAAAATCTCCCCCCACCCCTCATACCTTGCAGACTCCCTTTGTCTCCCCGCTCACCGGGAGTTCTGCCCGAGAGCGACCGCCCAATAAAGGCCTTCACCAACGGTCCTTAGAAGTGGCTGTTTCTTCCCGCGGCGTTTCCTAACAGATATGAGTTTGAGTAAACTCCGGGAGTTGGTGATGGACAGGGAGGCCTGGTGTGCTGCAATTTATGGGATCTCAAAGAGTCAGACACGACTGACTGACTGAACTGAACTGAATTGAAGGCATAGAAGCAACCTAAATGTCCATTGACACATGAATCGATAAAGAAGATGTGGTACAAGGGAATATTACTCAGCCACTAAAACAAATGAAATAATGCCATTTGCAGCAACATGGGTGGATGTATAGATTATTATATTAAATGAAGTAATTCAGAAAGAGAAAGACAAATATATGATATCACATATATGGGTATAAGTGATAAAACCTTAAAAATGATACATATTAACTTATTTATAAAACAGAAAGAGACTTACAGACTTAGAAAACATGTTTATGATTACCAAAGAGGAAAGAGAGGGAGGAAGGATAAATTAGGAGTTTGGCATTAAAATATATACACTACCATATATAAAGGGCTTCCCTGTTGGCTTATATAGTAAAGAATCTACCTGCAATGAAGGAGACCTGAGTTAGATCCTTGGGTTAGGAAGATCCCCTGGAGAAAGAAATGGCAATCCACTCCAGTATTCTTGGCTGGAGAATTCTATGGACAGAGGAGCCTGGTGGGTTACAGTCCGTGGGATGGTAAAGAGTTCCGTGACTATCACTCACACATACACACCATGTATAAAATAGGTAAACAACAAGGTCCTACTGTAGAGCATAGGGAGCTATACTCAGTCTCTTGTAATGGCCTATAATGGAAGAGAGTATTAAAAAAGAATATATATATTTATATGTATATAAATATATATATATGTATAACTGAATCACTGCTATACATTTGAAACTAATACATTGTAAATCAATGATAATAGTTACAAAAACATTTTCATATAGAAATGTAACTAGCGGCAGCTGCTAAATGAGATGAATCTGAATTATTTGTTGATTGACTCCTTTAGGTAGATGAAGGGAATATTCTTGGAATTTTGTCTCACTCCACTGAAACTCTGGCTCATTTTAGAAATTGTTAAAAAGATAATGCAAAACTTATTGTGATTGACATAAAAAGGGAAATGATTGAAAACTTAAATATTTTTCAAAAGATGGAAAGTGATGATACAGCACTGAGGTACTATAATATTGTTGAGAAATATTTGCAATTTGCATAATGTACAGAGTTCTCTACAAGTTGCCTGAAGAGTTTGACAATAGCATTTCTGTGTAAATCATTGTTTTAAAAAGGCAGAAGGAGAGGAAAGAACTTGACTATGTGGATATACGTAATAAATAGAGAATTGACAACCAAGTTTATTAGTCACAAAACTCATGGAAGTTGATGCAGTAATAGAGGTCAGGACATTCAGTTCAGATTGGCTACACAAAGGGAATTGTTGGAAGCACTATTTTAAAACCAGGAAAAATATAAATTGGTGGAGTTCTAGAAAAGCACTCCAGGAATGTGGGGAGAAATGCAGCTGGAGGAGCACACGTAAGATCCTGACCATTGCGGAGGCCAGGCGGTGGTGAGAGATGGCCGATAGCCGAGCATGAGGTTTAAGTGGACGGGATAGAATCATTATCATCCAACTAGAGGAAAGAATCAGAGAATAACTGTTGCAATTTACACCTGGGTTTTAGAAGCTTGTTTGTAATGTGACACAATAGCATTTTCCTACTCAAAAGCATTCTAAGAAATGCAACTTTTAGAATTTTCTTTTCACCAAAGCAGTAAACCCTTGCAACATTACCAGGAAATGTCACCAGGGATCACTTAAGCATTTAGGAAGGCTACAGCCATTGGTTCTTTCCATGATACTTTCTCTTTGGGAAATCTCATTCACTTTCTAATCCTCTCATAATTGCTTGATGGTCCATAAGCTCAGAATTAAATGTTTTGCTTTGATTTAAGAGGTCTTTGGGACACAACAGGACTGAGAACAATAGCTTTTGCCATTGACATCACAACTAAGGGACAATAGTTCAGTAACTATTTGGAGAAGATACACAAGTGGATAGGACTTTGGGGCACTACTAGCATTAATCACAAGGTTATTACTCGGAGGTACATGGACACCGAGATATGAGAAGGAGAAGGAGGTGGTAGAGCATACACTCTATTGGGAGAAATGCACCATTTTGTATTCTCTTCAGTGTCCCGGTAGATGAGATGTTATAATCCGGAGTCATTAAAGAGCAATCTTCTCTGAGATAAAAAAGAAAAATAAGTTGGTAGTGAACTTGGTGATGACCTTGATAGGAAAACCTTCTGTGATTAACCCATCATTTTCACTGTGTAAGGAGTAGCTACACTTGTTTAAAGGGCTTTTGAACTGTGGTGCTGGGGAAGATTCTTGAGAGTCCCTTGGATTGCAAGGAGATCAAACCAGTCAATCCTTAAGGAAATCAATCCTAAATATTCAGTGGAAGGACTGATGCCGAAGGTGAAGCTCCAATACTTTGGCCACCTGATATGAAGTAAAGAAAAGAAGGAAAAAACCCTGATGCTGGGAAAGATTGAGGGCAGGAGTAGAAAGGAGCGACAGAGGATGAGATGGTTGGATGGCATCGCGTTCTCGATGGACATGAGTTTAAGCATTCTCCAGGAGATAGCGAAGGGCAGGGAAGCCACGTGCTGCAGTTCATGGAGTCGCAAAGAGCTAGACACAGCTGAGTGACTGGACAACAGCAACAACGAGAGGGACAGAAGTGCTCACCGGAAGCCGGTACACAGGGTTTTGTCTGCACCCAAAGAAATCCTCCGTACCTTGCTGCCCATAGCCCAAAAGGTTGGAAGAAGCAGTAGCTGAGGTCCTCTGTGTATCCTCTCTTGCTGTGGATAATAGTAATCTAACCTACATTACTCTGCTGAAATATTCTCATGGTTTACTAACATGTTACAGTAATTGACAGATTGTTCATAAGATTGATAGAGAAAACAGCTGTAATTTCCTTTTCTTTGAGGAGGCTTATATTTTCTCCTCTAGAATACAGATTAACATCTTTTTTTCTTTCTTTCTTTCTTTTGTTTTTTACCCATTTGAGCAGAAACACACCTCAGAGGTAATAAACAAGAGTGAGAGAAAGAACAAATCAGAGCACTACTCTGATTTTATTTGAACTGTTATTAGCATCATGCTGGGATTAGAGCAAGGTTCTTGTGAGTAATTCCCATGGCATCTGCTTGGCTAAAAGAAAAAAGAAAGAATGTTTGGGAAGTAGCCACTCTGTGTTAACAAGACATGAGAAGAGAAACATGTGTGACAATTTCTCTGTTTAATTAGATGTTTGGCACAAAGTCGATTGAAGTATTTATGCCCTAATTTGTCCTTATTAGAGCCCCAGAAGAACTATTTTAGTGACATTATCTTTTAGAGTATTTCTGATATTTGGGGGCCAGACTTGGAAACTGAGATAGCAAAAGATTGAGTTAGGGAATTGGGAGTGGAAGAAGAAGGAAGGGGGACAAAGTGATTCTCCCCACAGTCTTGGCACAAGGCTGGATTGCACTTTCCCTCCTTGCTGCCCCTTAGATGTGACTCCTGGAGCGCAGGGGCGGTGCCTTTTATGCTGGCTCTTCACACCAGCCTCAAGCCCAGGCACAGATCAAACGCTTAATGAATGCTCAGTGAGAGAGTGAGCGAGCGACTGTATGACTGTGTGAATAAAAAGGCGCCCTGCTAGCAGAAATCACAGGGCACGTAGATTCAGTGAGAGCAGAGTTAGGAGGACTTGGTGGTACAGCCGGAAGAAAACAAGGTAATGAGAAGAATCTCTACATGTGTATATCAGTCTGGGTTTGTTTTTTTTTTTTTTTCATTTATTTTTATTAGTTGGAGGCTAATTACTTCACAACATTGCAGTGGGTTTTGTCATACATTGGCATGAATCAGCCATGGAGTTACATGTATTCCCCATACCGATCCCCCCTCCCACCTCCCTCTCCACCCGATCCCTCTGGGTCTTCCCAGTGCACCAGGCCCGAGCACTTGTCTCATGCATCCAACCCGGGCTGGTGATCTGTTTCACCATAGATAATATACTTGTTTCAATGCTGTTCTCTCGAAACATCCCCCCCTCACCTTCTCCCACAGAGTCCAAAAGTCTGTTCTGTACACCTTTTCCCCTTTTTCTGTTTTGCATATAGGGTTATCATTACCATCTTTCTAAATTCCATATATATGTGTTAGTATGCTGTAATGTTCTTTATCTTTCTGGCTTACTTCACTATGTATAATGGGCTCCAGTTTCATCCATCTCATTAGCACTGATTCAAATGAATTCTTTCTAATGGCTGAGTAATATTTGCTGTGGTACATACACATCAGTCTGGGTTTTAAACTAAGACTACTCTCACTTCAGGCGGGCAATCAGCTTTACTGATGTGAATGTTAATCTCACTCAGAAACACCCTCACAGACATGCCCAGAGTAATGTTTAACTAAATATCTGGGCAGCTGTGGCTCAGTCAAGTTGAGACATAAAATTAACAATCACAAATTCTGGTTCTGGTATTATCAGAACCAAGGGACCTGACAAGGTCATGTGTACATTGCTTTATCTCCATTGAGAGACTGTATAAACAAATAAGATTTTGGTTTAAATTTAGTGACTACATTCACTGGTTTAAAAAAGAGAAAGTGGAGTTGGACTCCACTTTGGAGATGAGCCTATTCACTGAAATACAGTAAGTAGGTTTCTGTAGACAATGTGATCGCCGTGTTTGAAATGTGTGTGTATGTTTATGTGTGCATATGTGTAAAATTTATGTGAATTAAAAAAGAAAAGTGTTGAACAGTTGGGTCTTTGGATGATTTCCTTAGGCAAGATTTAAAGCAGTGTCTTGATTCAAAAAGAAATACTTTTTTCTTCTTGTTGGAAAAATAGCTTGAAACAAGTTCAATGCATTTCCCAAGGTCAGTATTGACAATCAAATGTTTTCTATCAGCATGGGGGTGAATTGTCTTATTTTTTCCTTAATATTACAGATAACATCTTTTCCCACTTTGGTATTTCAGAAAACAATTACACTCATACTGTTGACATACACCTTCAACATTGTGTCTTGTACCACTTTTGAGAGTAATTTTGAGTTGGCTAACAAAGTTTTCTATCCTTAGGGTTTCATTCCAAGGATATGGCAATTTTTAAAGCTCTATATGATATTGTCAGTGAAAATTTAATCTTGGAGAAGATATATGGATTCAGCTAACGTTTAATAATTTTTTTCAACTGGTCCTGTGGGTATGTATACCCCAGTTTCTAGAACATACCCAGTTATCTGCTGCATTGCTTAAAAAAAAAAAAAAAAGCTTTTTCTTATGAAGAACACACTGAGAGAAGCAAAAATAAGTTGCTCAATGCTTCATCACGGAGTTTTCTCTGGTAAAGACTCACATCTCAAGTCAGGTGAGGGAGTATGACCAGTTTTCTCCACCCCACTACGAATAACCAGGCTCTTATTCTCACCAAGATATCCAGTACCCTGAGTCCTAACACAGTGATTTTGCCAACTTTTGTACTTTACACAAATAAAATCATTCATTATGTACCTTTGAGTCTGTCCTCTTTTACTTGTATTATATTGAGAGGTCTTTCCATGTTGTTGTAGACAACTATGATTTTTCAAATTTATTGCTGCATGATATTCTATCTATAATATGAATATATAACAGTATTCTATCCTTCAGTTGACATCATTTGCACTGTTCTCAGATTTTGGCTATTATGAATAAATTCTATTTTGAACATTTTTAGGCATGCTCCTTGGTGCACCTTTGCATCTATTTTTGTTTAGTCTATGAATAGGAGGGAAATTGTTGGCTCCTGGGTACAAGCATTTTCAACTTCAATAGGTAATATCAAACAGTTTTCAAAGTCACTTTATAATTTATATATCCTCCAAATGTGTGTGAACATTATGTGATGCCACAGACTAATTGTTATTATTTTCCTGCCTTTTCTTTTGTATTTTTTTAATTTCTCTTTTTTGTTTGTTTCAGAAATTTAGCCCTTTCTGTGATGAGTAATGATATCTCTTTCTGGCTCCATTTGCATTTTCCTGGTGCTTAATGAGTTTAATCATCATTTCATGAGTTTAATGATCATTTGGAAAGGTATCAATGCAGGATGCTGGTTAGTAAAGGAGGGAAGAGGGAGAGACTGCATGGGGAGTCCAGCTTTCCTTTATCTACATGGTCAGCCTGCAGCAATCTTAATAGGAAGGATCTATGGCAATAGAATACTCGATCTTTGTCACCTTCCTCCCATCCTTACCAGTGTTACATCCACTCCTAAATGCAAAACATTTTTTACTTCTTCAATCAGTCTCATGGACTTAGGTGTCTGAAATGACCAAGAGTAACTGTTTTGACATATAAAATGAAAATCTTTGTTCCTTATTTATGTGGGGAAACCTGCATTTTATAGAGCAGATCTTGTCAGTTTATTGTCAGGAATATCATTGTTTTGCTTCCAAGTGAACTACTAATCAGATAGATATTTATTCTGCTAAGGAAAGAGTTGAGTCATTTCTGTGAGGTGATTTATCAGAGTCATGTTGGAATATTATGGATAGTCCATGACATACATTAAAATACATATTCTAGATAAATTCTTGAATCTCTCTTTTAATCTCCACCCTCTAAAAAATCTTGGACAAAAAAATGTTATAGTTTGGTTTTAGAGAATGTTCACCACCCTCTCCCTACTAATACATGTTTACTTCAAATATGTTGCAAGGTAGTTAATTAGGTTTCAGCTTTTTTGTTCAGGATTTGCTAGGATGATCCTTAGTTGATTGGATTCAAACTTTGATGTGTATTATCTCAATAGTACATATAGAGATCACAAATGTGGGGTGCCACTGTCCAGCTGTGTGCATCATGCAGACTTTATAAACCCACTTGCATTTTTCAAATTTATAATTTTTAAAATGGGGATAAGAATATTAACCATTTGAGTGTCTCAAGAGCTTAAATTAATTCAAGTGTGACACATAACTATACTGCCTGGCTTACAGCTGACATTCAATAAGTGGGAAGTATTATTCTTTAAACTGCTGCAACTAACATCATTAGTGATCTCATTCCTTCACAGTGTACTCTTTCTCATCTGGCTCTCTGGGTAACTTGACTCACAATGTCTAAGAAAATTGAACTCACATTGTCCATAGGAGATTTTTAGACAAGGTAGCAAGTGGTATCAGTGAAGGAGGATGGAGTTAAAAAAGGAACTGGACCAGCAAAAACAAGGCAGACAACAAGATACAGGAAGAGAGGAATCAGAGGTGGGAGAGAGAGCTGATGAGAACATAGATTCTAAGGAATTGAAGAAGGACAAAGAAAGGCATTTGACAATTACAATTCATTTATTTAGGCAATGTTGATCTTGGAAAAGAAGTGTCTAGGACTAAAATAAATTCAGAACTTGATGCTAATTGAATCTACTTGTATGGCAACTGCCAGATGCAATGTTCATGCATTGAACATAAGAGTTATATCTTCATCACATAATTTATTTAATCTCTACAACAACAGTTAAAGTAGGAACAGAAGCTTTCCTTGAATTTGAAAAGAATCTGTCCTCTTCAATAAGCCCCCCCCCCTTTATCTTTCTTTTGGTGCCAGTTACTCTGGTAAATCTTTATACACATTCACTTATTCATCATAGCGGTCTTGCCCAGGAAGCAACTGAGGCTCAGCAATGGTTATTTCTCTGCCCCAGCCACGTATGGCCGTGAGAGGCCATGGATCCCGGGCTCCTTCGGGAAAGACCACTGTTGTTCTCTCTGAGAGTCACAGAAACCAAGATCTGAGCCCGGCTGTTCCATGGGCACGTCATCCTCCACGGGCGTTCCCCTCTTCACATGTGAAATGTGAAGCTTAGGTCTAGTGGCTTTTCAAGTGCTAAGCTCGCCAAACTCTGTGAGGTTGTTAGCATCTGTGTATGGTTTTTAGAAATATGAATGATGAGAGGAAGAAGAAGGGAGGAAGACATTAGGGAGATGTTCTAGTGAGACATTAGGAATGCTTAACATCTGTCATAAATTTTACACTTGTTCAAAAAGAAAGAAAGAGACCTGTCCCATTATCACTCCTAAGAATGTATCTCAACAAGAATAATATTGTTTATAATTACTTTAAAATGTGTGGTGGGGGGGGCTTTTAATGTGTCAATAATAAATTCTGATTTTCGCTTGTGAAAAAGATGAAGAATGATGAGAGAAAACCAGGCAATAGAGGGATGCTCTACTTGAGTTGAAGTTTGTTCTAATTTTATTAGAATAAAGAACACAAGACACAGACAGTAGATTTTTAGAGAGTAGATTTTTAAATAATTAACAATAATTTATTGCTTACAATATTATTAACTGTATTCCTTTAATAATAATAAATGAAATTTCCTATTGGTTTAGCAGAACTGAGCTTTTCAAGATGCAAAACAACATATTTTTCAAATGACTCTCTTGATCTTAATATTAGTCTCCACTACATATACACAACTGGTAGCTTTTAATATTTTAAAATTGCCTATTAAGCATGTTTCAAAAACTCAAATGAACATAAATAACCCTACAAGTAAATTAATTGGTAATTTATAGTCTCTGTTTTTATTTCATCTAGACCTTTGGGCTTGATTGAGATTTAAAAACCATCATTTCTTTTAGATGTTAATATTATTATTTTAATCTTGCAGATTCAAAGCCAATTTATTTTCATGTAAAGTTAATTTAAACTTAATTAAAAGCAGACTGTGCTCTATTCTGTAACTATTACAGAATCCATTCACTGGTACATATCCTTTGGCATAGATTTTTTTTTAATGTTTTTATGCTTTAAATTTATAATTTGTTCCTAAACTCTACAATATTTTTCCTATTTGCAAATAACTTGTGGAAAACTAAAATGGCAAGAAGTCTTTGTTTTTCTTGCATCCCAAGTATTTTATTACTACTAAAACAGGAATTCATATCTGTGAGAGTATCATTAATTTTATGTTTCTTTCTCCTTAATGTGAATTTCATGGGCAGAAGAATTGTTTCGAGCACTAAGGAAATATTTGTCTAATGGTAAATTCACAATAATAGATTTTAAATGAGTTGATATTTTTTCACTAAAAGTTCAGTAATGACTAAATTTTTTCCCCTTCCCCTCTTTTTCTTTTCTCCCTCCTCTTTCCTCCATATATTCATGAAGGAAACGTTTTGCCCCCACTCTGTCCTGAGCCCTGCTAGAGGGAAGCTCTAACAAGGCAAAGTAAGATGTGTTCCACCTGATACTCTCTTAGTGCAGTGGGGAGACTCGAGGTCACTGTATTTCTAGACTTTGTGTAAGTGAGGTCTTTTCCTTCACCACCCACTCCTCACTCCTGGGTTTGGAATTGGACTAAGTATTTATTAAATGCTTCCATAATCTGGAGTTTTGCTTCACAGATTTTGTCTCTAAATAAAGGACTTTTTCATTAAGTATACTGTTAATACCCCATTAACATAAAAATGATAAATTTACTCTGTCACATATAATTTTGTTAAACTTTTGGTACTTCTTTGTAATACAGCAATTGATTTGGCAAAATGTATGAAACAACAGTGGACTTCCCTGGTAGCTCAGTGGCAAAGAAGCTGCCTGCAATTCAGGAGCCTCAGGAGACACAGGTTTGATCAATCCCTGGGTTGGGAAGATCTCCTGGAGGAGGGCATGGCAATCCACCCCAATATTCTTGCCTGGAGAACATGCTGGCTAGGTTGGTCATAACTATTCTTCCAAGGAGCAAGTGTCTCTTAATTTCATGGCTTCAGTCACCATCTGCAGTGATTTTGGAGCCCCTCAAAATAGCCTCTCAATGTTTCCATTGTTTCCCCATCTATTTGCCATGAACTGATGGAGTTGAATGCCATGATCTCAGTTTTCTGAATGTTGAGTTTAAAGCCAACTTTTTCACTCTCCTCCTTACTTTCATCAAGAGACTCTTTAGTTCTTCTTCACTTTCTGCCATAAGGGTTGTGTCATTTGCCTATCTGAAGTTATTGGTATTTCTCCCGTCAATCTTGATTCCACCTGGCACTTCATCCAGCCCGGCATTTCACATGATGTGCTCTGCTTGTAAGTTAAATAATCAGGGTGACAATATACAGCCTTGACATACTTCTTTCCTGATTTGAAACCAGTCTGTTATTCCATGTCCAGTTCTAACTGTTGCTTCTTAACTGCATACAGATAGGTGGGTTGGTGAGGCCTGTAAATTAACATTTCTATATTTATCCTAGAGTTGTTGTTCAATCGCTAAGTGGTGTCTGACTCTTTGAGACCTCACAGACTGCAGCACACCAGGCTTCTCTGTTCTTCACTATCTCCCAGAGTTCACTCAAATTCACATCCACTGAGTCAGTGTTGCTATCTAACCATCTTGTCCTCTGCTGTGCTCTTTTCCTTTTGCCTTCAATCTTTCCCAGCATCCGGGTCTTTTCCAATGAGTTGGCTCTTCGCATCAGGTGGCCAGAGTATTGGAGCTTCAGTTTCAGCATCAGTCCTTCCAATGAATATTCAGGGTTGATATTCTTTAGGATTGACTGGTTTGATCTCCTTGCAGTCCAAGGGACTCTTCAAGAGTTTTCTCCAGCACCACATCTTGAAAGCATTAATTCTGGTGTTCAGCCTTCTTTATGATCCAACTCTCACATCCTTACATAGCTACTGGAAAAACCATAGTTTGACCATACAGACCTTTGTCAGCAAAGGGATATATTTGCTTTTTAATATGCTGTCTAGGTTTGCCACAGCTTTCCTTCCAAGGAGCAAGCATCTTTTAATTTCATGGCTGCAGTCACTGTCAGCAGTGATTTTGGAGCTCCCAAAAATTAAAATCTGATACTGCTTCCATTTTTCCCCTTCCATTTGTCAAGAAGTGATGGGACTGGATGCCATGATCTTAGTGTTTTGAATGTTTAATTTTAAACTAGCTTTTTCATTCTCCTCTTTCACCCTCATCAAGAGGCTCTTCAGTTTCTCTTCACTTTCTGCCATTACGGTGGTAACATCTGGATATCCAAGGTTGTCAATTTTTCTCCAGGCAATCTTGACTCCAGTTTGGGCTTCATCTAGCCCAGCATTTTGCATAAAGGACTCTGCATATAAATTAACAAACACAGTGACAATATGCGGCTTTGTCATGTTCCTTTCCAAATTTTGAACCAGTCAATTGTTCCATGTCCTCTTCTAACTGATGCTTCTTGACGTACTTACAGGTTTCTCAGGAGACAGGTAAGGTGGTCTGGTGTTCCCATCTCTTCAAATTTTCTGCAGTTTTTTGTAATCCTACAGTTAAAGGCTTTAGCATAGTCAATGAAGCAGAAATAGATGTTTTTCTGGAATTCCCTTTCTTTCTCTATGATCCAGGGGATGTTGGCAATTTGATCTCTGGTTCCTCTGCCTTTTCTAAACCCAGCATATACCACTGGAAATTCTCAGTTCAGGTATTGCTGAAGCTTAGCTTGTAGGATTTTGAGCATAACCTAACTAGCATGCCAAATGAGTGCATGGTATGGTAGTTTGAACATTTTTTGGCACTGCCCTTCTTTGGGATTGGAATGAAAGCTGACCTTTTCCAGTTCTGTAGCCACTGCTGAGTTTTCCAAATTTGCTGATATATTGAGTGGACCACTTCAACAGTATCATCTTTTAGGATTTAAAATAGCTCAGCAGAATTCCATCACCTCCACTAACTTTGTTTGTAGTAGTGATTCCTAAGGCCCACTTCATTTCACACTCCAAGATGTCTGGCTTTAGGTGAGTGACCACACCATCATGATTATTTGAGTCATTAAGACATTTTTTATATAGTTCTTCTGTATATTCTTGCCACCTCTTCTTAATATCTTGTGCTTCTGTTAGATCTTTGCCAATTCTGTTCTTTATCATGCCCATCGTTGCATGAAATGTTACCTTCAATCTTTCTTTGGTGTCTTACAGTTTTTCAAGTCCAGGTCTTTTACCTTCTTATTTGGACTTATCCCTAGGTATTTTATTCTTTTCAATGTGATGGTAAGTGGGATAGTTTTCTTAATTTCTCTTTCTGATAGTTTGCTATTAGTGTTTAGAAACACAACATATTTTGTGTATTGATTTTTTATCCTGGAAACTTACTGAATTTGTTTAGTAGGTGGAAAAATTTTTTGTTGGCACTTTTAGGATTTCCTGCATATAATATCATGTCATCTGCGAAAGTGAGAGTTTTGCTTCTTCCTTTCCAATTTGGATGTCTTTTATCTATTTTTATTGACTAATTGCTCTGGTTAGAACTTCCAATAATATGTTAAATAAAAGTGGCCAAAATAATAAATAAATAAAAGTGGCCAGAGTGGACATACCTGTTCTGTTCTTGATTTTAGAGAAAGAGCTTTCAGCTTTTCAACATTAAGTATGGTGTTACCTCTGGTGTTGATATATATGGCTTTTATTATGCTGAGATACATTTCTTTTATACTGGCTTTGTTGAGAAGTTGTGTCATACATAGGTACCAACTTTGTCAAATGATTTTTCTACATCCATTGAGATGATTACATACCTTTTATGCTTGATTTTTTAAAAAATGGTATGTCATATTGACTGATTTGTGATGTTGAACTATTGTTGCATCCCAGAATAAAATTCCACTTGATTGTGGTGTAAGATCATCTTAATGTATTACTGAATTTGACTTGCTTATATTTTGTTGAGGATTTTTGTATTATGTTCATTGGAGGTATTGGCCTGTAATTTTCTTTCTTTGTAGTGTCTTTATCTATTTTTGGTTTTAGGATAATCTTAGCTTTGTAAATTGAATTTGGAAGACCTCCCTGCTCTTCATATTTTTTAAAGAGTTTGAGAAGGATACGTGTTCTCTCAGTGTTTGGTAGAATTCACCAATGAAGCTGTCTGGTCTGAGAATTTGCTATGTTGAGAGGTTTTGATTACTGATTCTAATAATGTCTGCTCATATTTTCTATTTCATCATGATTCAATCTTATTTGGCTGTATGTTTCTAGGAATTTATACATTTCTTCTAGGATGTCCAACTTGTTGGCATATAATTGTTAGTAGTACTATCTTATGATTTTCTGTATTTCTGTGGTATTAGTTATAATATCACTTTCATTTATGATTTATTTGACTTCATCTTTTTTTTTGGTGAATCTAGCTAAAATTTTCCCAACTTAAAAAAAATCCTTACAAAAATAATCTCTTACTTTAATTTATCTTTTCTATTATCATTTTAGCATCTATTTCATTAATTTCTTAGTTTCATCAGTTTCATTAATAACTAATATTAGTTATTGCCTTCCTTCTACTAACTTTTTTTCTTTCTTCTTTTCCTAGTTCCTTTAGGTGTGAAGTAGGTTGTTTATTAGAGACTCTTTTTATATTTTCAGGTAGGAATTTAATGCCATTGATGTCTTTCTTGGAATGGCTTTTGTTGCATGCTATAAATTTTTTTTTGGCAGTTCTAAGGTAAGCAATATTGCATAGAAACTTGGAATGTTAGGTCCATGAATCAAGGCAAAGTGGTCAAACAGGAGATGGCAAGAGTGAATGTTGACATTCTAGGAATCAGCAAACTAAAATGGACTGGAATGGGTGAATTTAACTCAGATGACCATCATATCTACTACTGTGGGCAGGAATCCCTTAGAA